>CAUYQG010016649.1:0-10289 GCA_963574415.1 Tarsius wallacei
TTTTAAAGTTTCACAATCTATGTTTAGGTCTCTGACCCACTTTGAGGTATTCTTTGTATACAGTGTGAGGTATGTGTCAATATTCACTTTATACAGATGTCTAATTGTTCTGCTACCATATGTTGAAAAAATTGTCCTTTCTCAACTTAATTGCATTTGTGCCTTTGTCCAAAATCAGTTGACTCTATATATGTGAGTCTGTTTCTAGGTTCTCCTTTCTGTTGTAGTAATCGATGTGTCTATACTTTCACCAGTGCTGTAACTGCAACTATTCATTAGTATTTCATGGGTGCAATCAATACCACTAAAAGAAGTACAACAAGTTTAAATGATATGTGTAAAGCCATACTTCAAATGTACTTGAGGTTAGAACTGGCAGGATTCCTACGAAATAATCATTGAAACAGCTCAAGGAGGTTATTCTTTTTGTGGCACTCTGTCTATTTTCACTGGGAGGGTGTGTTTTCTCTCTTTCTGACTCTTTTTTATCTCTTTTACTTACTGCACATAATATATACTTATATGTGCATACAGAGCTATTCATTCAGGAAATACTGTTTAGTGTCTTCTATGCTAATAATGCCATGTTGGGCACTAGATCTACAGTTAATGATAGCTATCTGTTCCTGCCCTCATGGGGCTTCTTGTTTAGAGAAGGACACAATTAAAATACACCATGGTGAAATGTGGCAAAATGGGGAAAGTTCAGTGTGATTTGGAAGCCTCCAGGTGGGGCATCAAACAACTTTGGGAATGGAGAAAGGAGTCAGAAGTTTCCTGAAGAACATTGCATATAAGGTGAAAAGGTAAGTAGGAAGGAGAAAAGCATGCGGGGGTGGGAAGATAGAACAGTCACCAGGAGAGATTTCCATGTGCCCTATATATTTACAGATTATAACTGAAATTAGTCAATGCTAGATTGTGAGTCCTTGCCGCACAGGAGTTTTGCCTTACTTAGCTATTTGTGCTGCCTAGTTCAGGGTTTGGATTGAACAGGTGTGCCATGAATGATGAATGTTTGAACAAAGAAATGGAGGAGTGTGGGCAACACAGAGGGACCCCACCTCCACAAAATTTTATTTTAATTAGCCAGGCATGGTCCACATGTGGTGGTGCACAGCTGTAGTCCAGCTAACGCGTGAGGCTGAAGTAGGAAGATCACTGGAGCCCAGGAATTCAAGGCTGCAGTGAGCTATGATGGTGCCACTGTACTGCAGCTTGGGTGACAGAGCTAGATGCTGTTTTAAACAAACAAAGAAATAAAGGGATGCAGAGTCGTGGTAGGTCCAAGAAGCTGGCACAAATCTGTGAAGGGATGAAAGTCCTGATACCCTTGTACAAGTAATCCTAGTAGGTCATGCAAGTTAAACTTATCAGGTCAATAATGACAACAGACATTTTTCTTAAAAGTAATGCTCGCTTTTTGGGCAGGTGTAAATAATGAGTCAGGTGAGAGATATTTCTTGTGCTAAAATGAGACAGAGGGCAGGAGTAGACCAAGATGAGAGTTAGGTACATGAGACTTCATGAGACTTGCCTAACCAAGAAAGTATGTGGACAAGATGCAAGGAAGGAATGAGAGCAAGAGAGAGTAAAAAACAATAGGTTAGAGAAAAAAGAAGTGGGAAAGGAAAATATATAAGTCTTTGGGTAGGAAGATTGAGGAAAACTAGAAATAAAAAGCTGCAGAAATGAAGGAAGAACAATAAGGTTTGAATATCATTCCAAGTCAAACTCATGAGAATGATTTCAAAAAGAAAGGCCTATCAGATCTTTTTGAGATTCTTATTAAGAATCTAAGTCTCGCCGGGCTCAGTGGCTCAGCCTGTAATCCCGTGCCTTGGGAGGCTGAGGTGAGTGGATTGCCTCAGCCCGCGGGTTCAAGACCCCCGCCTGGGCAAGCAAGACCTCATCTCCACAATAAATCAAAAATTAGCTGGGCGTGGTAGTGCGCGCCTGTAGTTCCAGCTACTTGGAAGGCTGAGGCGGAAGGATCGCCGGAGCCCAGCAGGTCGAGGCTGCAGTGGCCAGGAGTGGCGACTGCACTCAGTCTGGACGACAGAGTGAGACTCCAACTCAAAAAAAAAAAAAAAAAAAGATCACTGCAAAACCCTGTTTGTTTAGTTGAGTCTTAAAATTGCATCCTTTGTTTTAAGTATCCTGAAGGCACAGGAACAATTATAATCAGCATTAATTAAAATATTAATAAACTTAGATAATATCAGAGGTTATCTGTAGTTATGATAGAGTATTATAGATTCTAAATCCATCCAAGTTGCTGAGAAGTCCATATGTTGTCCTTTTTTAGGGCTGCATAGTATTCCATAATGTATATGTACCACATTTTTTTATCCAGTCCAGTTTCAATGGGCAGCACAGTTGGTTCCATGGTTTTGCTATTGTGTAGTTAGTAGATTTTAACATATGCCAATAAAGTACTTCGTCCTACCATTATCAAAAAGTCTGCCATCATATTTCATATGTGAAGAATACCGTATTCAAATTTGAGGCAATTCTTTCAAGTTAAATAGAAGCAGTTTGCTGACAATTCCAAAACTAACCTATGCAGTCAAAGTCACAAAGATGAAAATAATAAACACTGGGGACACCAATAAAGGGGAAGAGGAGTTAGGATTTACAAACTATTTATAGGGCACAATTTTCACAGTCCCCACCATCACACAATATGTCCCCATGAAAAATACACATGCGTACCCCCGAATCTAAAATACATTTTTTTAAATCTCAATAATTGTAAGGTATCTTGGGCCCTGAAGATATTCACTAAATATTATTTTCTTTTCTTTCTACTCAATTTATCTGGATCTGCTCTCTGACTCTGCCTCCTTCATATCTCCTTCACAGATTTTAACAAGCCATAGTTAATAACAACAGCAGAAGCATCTTTATTTCAGAACGAATTCCAGTATAATAACTTAGAGGAATAAGTAACATGATTGATTCTGGCTTTTAAGACTGTGTACTTTTAGCAAGGAGCTAATATTTTCTAAAGTATTAGAGAGTATGCATCTCATCTTCAGCCTCTAATAAGGTCTCTCCCAAATTGTTACAAAAGTTAAGACTTTCTTAACATCACCAGAAATGAAGATAGGCAGTCAAATTCATACCATCTTGAAGGAAATGAAAATAAACCAAGATAACACCTAAACATTTCATGAAACAGCCTCAAAAAATAGAAAATACCTAGAAAAGAAAGCAAAGTCAACAGAGTCTTCAGAAATCCCACCCCCTTCTCATGTAAAAAGACAAAGGTAGAAAAAAGCTAGAAATGTAGGAGATATTCCCTATTGCTTAAGTGCCGAGTAGCACTTTTAAAAAGACCCCAACTTCCCACCATATCTACCCATTCAATGCCAGCTTTCTACATTCACTCACAGCAGATTCCAGGCTTTAAACATCTGGGAAAAAATGTGGGAGCAAAGCCTGAGGCAGAAGGATGAGGAGGTGGTGTGCAGCCCAAGCACATGTGCAGCCTCCATGGGCCAGGCTAGGAGGTTGGCGCAAAGCTCTGGAATAACCTGGTAGATGGAGCAAGCTGGGGTTTTTAATTGTCAAAATCTCAAAAAAGTCAGAGTCTAAAAGACACATAAGTTAGGGTTAGAAAATGATGCATCTCATAAGCAGAGTCTAAGAGAACTGAAGATGTTCAGGGGTTACCTAACTGGTCAGTGGTAGACTGAAAATGAAATCCAGATCTTCTAGATGGAGGTGACGGTAAAAAGGCTAATGGGGAGACTGGGAGGGTGGAATGGGAAAGAAACTTGAGTGTGTGTGATTGTGTGTGTACCCCCATCATTTGACTGGATTTTTTGATAAAGTTGGAAAGAAATTTAAGAAGTAGATAAAGGAGAAAGTTTATTAAAAAAAAAAAGAAGAAGAAGAAAGAAAGAAAGAAAGAAAATGTTGCATCTCACAAAGATGGGAGCAACAGGCTTTGGACACTATTTTTTTTAATTTTTAATTTTTATTATAAAGATGTGGGGTACAATTAGGGTTAGGCATATAAACATTGATCATGCAGGTACCCTTGTTGATGAAGTATGCCCCTCCTTCCCCTAGCAGTTTCCCTCAACTGCCAATCAAGGAGGTGAGGGAGGAGGAATAAGAAACACACAGCCACACACTGGGTACCAGGTCCACCACCAGGGGGAGAGAGGGATCGCTGGAAGCCTAAACCTCACCTGCACACAATGTACTTATGTGGCAAATCTTCACATGGACCCACAACTCTAACGTTTAAATAATAATAATAAATAAAAATTTTAAAATCTTAAAATAGGGAGTGATACATCTCAATAAATCATGTAGGGAAAACCTAAGATAAGTTCATAACCAGGTTAAAAGCTCTGGGGACATGCCCAAAGGGAGCTCTTATTACACACAGGGACAGTGAACAGGGACCTAGAGTGTTCACATACACTGGCTATGTGTGTCTCAACCTGAGTTTGAATTAAGAGAAAAAATATATAATGAGATGGAGTGATTGACACCCAATATCAAAGTAAAACAATCTTGGATAACCAATCCAGTGTAAATCGGCCATCAAAGATCATCAGATATGTAAAGAAAAGGGGTCATATGGAAGAGAAAGATGAATAAAAATTGGCAGGAAAATAACAGAGATAATTCAGGGATCAGAAAAATCATAACCTTGAATAAGAGATTCCAAGAAATTCAAGAAGATATTTCTTCTACAAAACAAAATTAGTATGCTATGAAATAAAATAATCAGAAGATAAAGACTGTTAGAGATTGAAATATGCTGATAACTTAAAAAAAAGTTAGAGAGGCATTTCAGAATGGGAGGGGAAAGTTAGGAATAATACAAAAGGAGAAGAGAAATAAGAGAGTAACAGTAAAGTCTATGTCATCCCATATCTGACTAGTAGCAGTCCTCAAAAAAGAAAAGAGAGGTGAATAAATTGCCAAAGAAGTAATAGAAGAGATCTCCTCAGCATATTTAAAGGTGAGCACCAATTTTCAGATCAAAAACAGCCATTCAGAGCCAAGTAAAATGAATGTTTAAAGACTCACCTATGGAAACATTCTAGAGAAATTCGAGAAGAGCGAGAGAAAATGGCAATTTGCAAAGAGAAAAAGGGGTCACCCATATATGACCAAGGAAACGACTGGTCCTGACCATTGATTGCTTCAGCAATGGGCTGGTTTGGACCTACACTGGTCCAGCAAAGTTATCAATTACAGGTCAGGCTAAAATAAAGACACCTTCACATATGGAATCATTCAGAAATTGTACCCTTTCTAATAAAACTAATTGAGGATGTTATAAAAGGTTACTGTGTATTAGTCATGAAAAATGACACAGTGTCATACTATGAATAAGACATTGGGTACATTACAGGATATATTAGAGGCACATATTTCTTACTATGTAATATTGATATGACAATCCTAAGTAACTTAGAAACAAATTAAATCCAGCATTACATAAAAGAATGATTCTGCAAAAATGTTTGTCAAACAAATGCGTATTGTTCAGCTACAGTAAGTTAAGCTTATTACTAATTAACCCAAGAATGATTTGTTTAATAAGATGAAATAGTTTAATCCAATTCATTATAACAATAAAGATAATATAATGAATGAGACTTTACAAAAGTTTGTAGTGAAAATAAATTCTCATTTTTCATTTTTAAAAGACCTAATAATAATTCTTACCATAATAAAGAACACTATCCTGCCTGGACAAATACTGGAGATATTCTCACCACAATCAGAAAGGACACAAGGATACCCACCACAAGCATTAGTATGGAACATCATTGTGTGTGATATCTCACAAAAAAAATAGCATAGCACAAATTTTCACTCATCATATTGGCCAAGAAATAAAAGAGCCAAATTTGTCAAGAATATTGGGAAATAGAAGCTCACTTTGCTGGCAGAGCAAAAGAAGCAAGTGTTCTGGAAGCCAGAGTGTTGGAATAAACCAGAAGCTGTAGGCTTACTCCTCTTTGACATCGCAATCACAATTGCAGCAATTAATCCTAAGAAAAAGTGGTTTTAGAGGAAAAAACTAAAATGTTATTTTAGCCTGATCTGTGATTGGTAACTTTACACCCAAAGATTTTGCCTTAACAATGTTTACGAACGCTGTGGTGGCTCACGCCTATGATCCCAGCACTTTGGGAGGCCAAGGTGAGAGGATTACCTGAGCCCAGGAATTTGAGAACAGCCTGGGCAATTTGGTGAGACCTCTCTACAATAAATTTAAAATAAAAAAAAAAAAGCCAGGTATGGTGGCACGTGCCTGTAGTTCCAGCTACTGGGAAGGCTGAGGCGGAAGGATCGCCTAAGCTCAGCAGTTTGAGGCTGTGGTGGCTGTGAGCATGCCACTGCACTGCAGCCTGGGTGACATTGTGAGACTCCAACTCAAAATAATATTAATAATAATAAAGAATGTTTATCAGCCAGGCGTGGGGGCTCAAGCCTGTAACCCCAGCACTTTAGGAGGTAGAAGTGAGAGGATTTTCTGAGCCCAGGGGTTCGAGACCAGCATTGACAACTTGGTGAGATCTCATCTCTACAATAAATCAAAAAATTAGCCAGGCCTGGGTAACGGGCGCCTTGTAGTTCCAGCTACTTGGAAGGCTGAGGCGGAAGGATCGCCTAAGCCCAGCAGGTAGAGGCTACAGTGGTCATGAGTGTGCCATTGCACTCCAGCATGGGGGATAGAGTGAGACTCCGACTCAAAAAAAAAAAAAAAGAATGCTTATCAAAGATCTAATTAGTGTTGTAGCAGTTGTAAACTGAGGCAATTTTTTCTGGGAATTTTTTTAATAGTTGTTTAGTAAAATTGAATATGATTTAGCCTTTTTAGGACCTGAATAAAATGTCCTCAATAATACTGAAAAAATTAAAAAGTACAATACAAGAGCAAATGACTAATGAAATCAGCAAAGAAAAAGCAACAGTAATTTTAAGATGAAAAAATAACAAGCCTTTAAAAAATGTCAAAAGCGTACAATTTTCCACTGTGCTGGAAAAAGACATGTAAGAGGAAAATGCACCTTTCTAGCAAGTATTTACTTGGCAAGAGAAAGAACATAGAGTGAGCCAATAACGACTAGGAAAAAATGAAATGCTCTTGGTATATTCTGGAAGGGGCTGAGGCATTAGATTAGGTCTGTCACTTTCTCAGGAAACTCGCCCTCTTGTTTTCTTTTGTAATTTAAACTCTTTTTAGGACAAAGGGGAAGACAAATACTTTCTGAATTACTTCTGCTAAATAAAAGAAGACAAAAGTAGCATCTGGAAAAAAAATAGTAAAACAATCTAATTGCCATTAATGAAATATGGCTGGAAAATAAATAAAAAGCAAAAAAAAAAAAAGCACAACTGTCATATGGTGTGATTGTCTAAACATTTAGAGGAAACAATTAAAATTTTATAAAACAAAGTGTTTAATAATGTAGTCAATATAAGATTGACATAAAAAGTAGCTTTCCTGTGAACTGATCAAAGAGTAAGTAGATGCTACTTTGTCTCTACAAAGTTTAGAGACACACTGTGTAAACAGGTAGTAGACACCAATGAAGTCCAAAGTTGTAAGTACTCTGTAGTAATTCTCTCAAAGTTAATCTATAACCTCAATGCACTTTCAATCAAAATCTCATTGTAACTGAAGGAGGTGGTGAGGAACTTCACAAAAATGACCCTAAATTTCATCTGGAAGTCAACATTGCAAAAAAGAAATCCAAGAGAATATTACAAACAACTACACGCCAAGAAATTCCATAACTCATATGAAATGGGCAAATTTCTAAAAAAGGCAAAAACTATCAAATCTGACCCAGGAAGAAATAGAAAATCTGATCCGACTTATGATAAGGGAAGAGTAATTTAATGTATTAACAATTAAATGTGATAATTAAAAGTACCCGTAAAGAAAATCCCAAGCCTAAATATTTGAATTCTGCCAAAATATGAAAAGAAGCAATAATGATTCTTCACAAGTTCTTTCCAAAAACAAAAAAGAAAGAAAGATTTCCAACTCATTGTATGATGCTTGCATTACTCTGAGGAAAAAGGTTTACACTACAAGTCCAACTGCCAGGGATGAAACCTACTCACTTGGCTGGGCTGGGCTGGCATCTGGGAACTTGAATTTGGGAAGGGTTCCTACCACCATTAACTTATAAGGGTGGCTCACTGTACTGAAATGGCTTGTGCAAATGGTATGGTTGAGGCTAAACATCTGCTTTCTTTGTAAGAGTCTGGTGCCTGTGTGATCAGCCCCCTGTTAAATCCCCATGCAGCGAGTCTCTAAGGAACTTCCAAGGGCATTTATTAACACCTCCAGAGGTCCAGACTCCTCAGGTTGGAGGTGGCAATTTCATGGATTCAGAATTTGCATTTCTATTGTGTTTCCAGGTAATTTGGAGGCTGCTAGTTAAGGGACTATACTTATACAATCAGTGATCTAGTGAGCTATTTTATCTCATTCCTTTTTTAAGAGAGCTAACCTCTTGTATCCCTTTTTATCTTACCCTGACGACAGCTTTCGCAATTGTTTTGGTTTGTTAAATCTAAATACCACAAAGAAATTCTTAAGAAGGAGCACTGATCTATTAATCATTAAGTTATTATCATATTGTCTACTATCTATGATAATATCTAAATTATCTAACATCTAGTAAATTCTAACATAGTCTAATTTATAAGTATGACTTTATAATTTCACAATTTCCCCAAATGTAATGCTTTCAAAACAACATTTCAGTTGTTACACTGGGATAGGTCAAAATGTAAAACAGAATTAATTTTTAGAATTTTTAAGTACCTTCCAAATGACATTTGCAATATCAAACACATTTGGCTCTCTAACACGAATCTACTTCTTTCGATGTCATAATGTTGTTTGCTCATGCTAGGTTAAGAGTTCGAAGCTAAAACTAGACACCGCCACCATATACTGGGCTTTCAACATGCCTTCTAATTAAAGCAACTAACACTTCTGCAATAGCTTTGAGAAAAACTATCACTGAACAGAAACTTGCAAATTCTCCCCTTGTAAGGTGAGCACATAAATAATCTGAAGATATTTCTACCTCTGACAAAGTAAGATTTGTCTCTTCAGCTTTTGCCTGGGATCTAAAATTAATAAATCAGGGCACGGGCTTCTTCTATAAATAATTGCAAAGTAATACAGAATGCCCAGCAGAAGTGGCTCTAAATAATACTGACCACCTCTGGGAGACTGAGAAGTCAACTCTACAATTATGCAGACTGAAATTTTATCTTTAAAAAGATTTTGTAATAGACAGTCCTTGCAAATTTGCACAATTGATGAATACAGATTGAATTAGTGAAAAATATGATGTGAAAATCATTTTCAAAGAAATTCGATTTTATTACTTTCAAATATGTCTCTAAAACCGTTTTCCTGCTTTCAGTTTTATCCCTTTTTAAATCAAATTCCTCCTCTGGGGTAAGAGTGATCTTCCTAAAAACATAAACCATTCTTTCACACTGAATCCTCTTGTTCCCAGGATGAAGTTCAAAGTCTCAAATAAGAGCTGTAAGTCTCCTATATAATCTTCATCTTCACCCCCAGAGCTGCATCCCTCAGCTTGTCTTCATTAACTTTAACCCCCAGACATACCTCCTCACCTGACACTGATGCAACATTATTAATATTCTTCTTTCCATTTTTTTCCAACTTGTCATAGTCTCTCTAAATTTCTGGGGTTTGTATAGACTGTTTTCTTGCCTTGCTCATTGTCAGTGACTTTTTAAAAATCTTGGTTTATGAAACGTGACTGCAGGAAGCCTTCTCTTAGCCCAGGTCTGGGCTCAGTGCCCAAATCATATTTTCTCAAACCATCTCTATTTCTTCCATCAAAGAACCTGTGACACTGGGTTTCCTGCATATTTGTTGGAATGTTTCTCTAGATAGAGGAGAGGTTGTTCCTAAACTTATTTACCACTACCCCCTGTACCCAACAGAATGTCTGGTCCTGTAAGTGCTAACTGAGTATACGCTGAATGGACGGAGGGGTGAATGGATGGAGGGGAGAATGGATGGGTGGTGGTTGGGTGGATGGATGGGTGGATGGATGGATGGATGGATGGATGGATGGATGGATGGATGGATAAATGAGTAGACAGGTGACTGGATGGAAGGGTGGGTGGATGAATGAGTAGATGCTGGATAGGTGGGTGGGTGGATAAATGTATTGGTGGGTAGATGGGTAGATGGGTAGATGGGTAGATGGGTAGATGGGTAGATGGGTGAATGGGTGGAA
>CAUYQG010016654.1:0-19063 GCA_963574415.1 Tarsius wallacei
CTGACACCCAATCCTTCCTAGTTCTCATCTAACTCCGCCCCATGTATCTGTTCATACATCCTCATGTTGAGATGCCCAGTGCTTTTGAACACAGTTTTAGTCAAGGTTTTCCAGATAGAAATAGAAATAGATATAAGCATCCAACTCCTTGTTGACTTTGCTTTTATATATATGAATATATTCTAAGGAATTGGCTCACATGGGGTAATGGAGGCTGGCAAGCCCCAGATCTGCAGAACCAATGTCTCCGTCTGAGCCCAAGGCCTGCAGGCTGCTGTAGAGCAAGGAAGAACCACTGCTCCAGCTCAAAGGCCAGCGGTCAAGTCAATATTTCGCTCTATCCAGGCCTTCAGCTGATGGGGCAGGGCCACCCACAGCATGAAGGGAAATTTGCTTTCCTCGGTCTACTGATCAGGTAATGGTTCAAACATCAATATCATCCAAAATCACTCTTACCGAAACACCTGGAATAATGTCTGACCACTTATGTCAGGGCTTGCCATGGTCTGGCAAAGTGGACACATGAAGTTTGCCATCACTAACTAGTCCTGTCCTCCCCTCAGACCCCAGCTCACCACGGTAGAGTGACTTCTGTCTGAGCTCCCACTGTATACGCTGTCTATGTCACTTGTCAAAGGTTCCCACCCTCTGGTCGTGTTGAGTATTTTTCCACTGAGTAGATATTGGATTCCTCAGAAAAGTACAGTACAGAGATTGGAGCCAGACAGATACATTTAGATTTATTCTGGAGACAGATGCAGTTAATTATTTAATGAGCTGACATCTCTAATCAAGTTACCAATCCCACAATTAGTAGTCAACTTCTGATGCACCAGTGAGTTTTGAAATAGAACTCTGATGTAGAAAAAGATATTTCTCATCCATGGTGGTAATGCATTTCCTTGTTTTATCTAGGGTCATCATATATATATATGTGTGTGTGTTTGTATGTATATATTATATATATAATATATATATTGTGTTTATATATATTATATATATATATAGTGTGTTTGTATATATAAACACACAAATACACACAGGCATAGATAGTTACAAAGCCCCCTTTTTAAGGGAATGTTTTCCCATCTTTGTTTCTGAACGTCTAAGCCAGTGAGCCACAGATGTGACCACATATGTGTTTTTAAGCTGTCTAGTTGCCACATTTCAGAAAGTAAACATAAGTGGGTAAAATTAATATCAATTACACTAAAATATACAACATATTATCACTTCAACGGACAATCAATATGTCTTGTGTTTGTGTAAGCGGGAGGGCACAAGTGCAGCTTTGTGCCATGGACACACTGGTCATGGTGGAGTCTGGGCTCTCCGTGTCCTCGTCACCCCAGTGACGTGCCCTCACCCCCTCCCACTCTCCCACACATGGATGAAATAATTTCTGTCTGAAAACTAGTGCATATCTGACATTTCCAGAACGTCTGAAGTTGGAGAAGCCACATTTCAGGACTCAGTGGATTCTCGTAGCTGGTGCCCATCACAGGGAACCGCACAGGCCCAAAGCAGTATGTGGTTTAATTCGTTCCGCCTAACAGGATTGATCAACGTCATTTCTTAATAGAAAAAATTGAGCTAAACATGCCTTTAAAATATTTCTGAAGATTCCAGTTGTTCAACTGGCAACACTGGCATAACAGAATCTCTGGACTTAGCAGTGAGTTTCATGTTTGTCAAGTGAGTTCATCCAATAAGATTCTTGTGCTACTGTTAAGAAATACTTGGACATAATAAACAAATTAAAACTTAAAGGCAACATAAATATCTGCCTAATGTTTATTTTTCACTAAAAATAAAGTGAAAACTGTGCTTAGTAATGAGCATGGAAATAGTTGTAGACCTGGAATTCTTTTTTATGTGAAAATATTAAAAACAAATGTATTAAAATGCTAATACTCTCTAATATTAAGCTTGGAGATTTCCTGCTTCTGTTATTGCAATTATGGCAGACATGAAACTCAGGGTGTGACAAAAAGAAAAAAAAACAAATGCCTACCATAAAACTTAATCCATAAGTACATGTATAAAGGATTAATAAGAGCTATCATTTATTGCCTGCTTACATTTTGTGGGCTCCAGGTCAAGTGCTCTCCATCCAGTGTTTTTAATCCTTCTGACAACACGATTAGGTAGCTATTATTAGTCTCCTTTTTTAATATAATAAAATGAACCTTAGAGATATTAAATAACTTTTTCAAGGTCAAGAATTCATGCACTACATAACCAGGGTAGACACATAATATATTTTCTGGCTTTGGAAGTGTCAATCAGTTTCACGGAGAAACATATGGAATGCCCTAATCAGCTTGGATACTATAAGGAAGTCCCATAGACCGAGTGCCTTAGAACAACAGAAGATTATTTCCCATAGACCTAGGGGCTGGAAAATCCAAGATGGGGTGCCCTTAGGGTTGGATGATGCGTTAAACATATCACTAGTTTATTAGGCATTCACCTGCACGGAAAATTATCTATGCTTGCATGTCCCGCCTATATTTACTAATTATGCCATCTTGTCTAGAGCCAAGAAACGAATGGAGACTGTGAGACCCCATCCAGAAAGAGAGCCAGAGCATCGCATGTGCAGTGAAGATGGGGCCCCTCTCAGTCAACGTAGAACGGATCACCCCTTACATGGGTTTACAAACTGCTGGTACCACTGGATGTGGTCTACAGATAGAAATGTCTTCTCCTTTTTTTGTTCTGTTTTGCTTTCTTTTTAAATTTTATTTTAAAGATATGGGGTACAATTCGGTATTAGGTAGACAAGTGGTCATCATACAGGTAAAGTTTGGGCCTCCTTTTGGTCCCCACTTTGCCGGGTTTGAGATGTTACGTGCCCCTTGCTGATGTTATGTGATCCCCCCCTCCCCTGGCAGCATCTCGTTACTGCCAAACCCTTTCTTACAGTCTTCTTTGCAACTGTTTTAGAATGAGCTTCTAGGAAACCTAAGCTTTCCTTCCGCTGGGAAAGCCCAGGTGGACCACAACACCAGAGCCCAGCAGATGGAGTTCAACCCCAAATCACGCACGTTCCTTAACGAGCAGCGCAGATGTGTAGTCCACAGCTGTGCTAATCTGTGGATTGCTTTAGTAAAGCCTCAAGCATTTGCCCAACTTCCATAATTCTTCTGGGAAGACAAGTCCCCATGAAGATCGCACATGCATAACAAGTACAGCAGTTGAAAATCAATTATGTTTTTAACTGTGAAATTTTAACATATGTTATGCAATAGTTGAACCACTAAAGAACACGAGGGGTAGCTGAGCAAACAATCTTGACTGAAAACCCAGGCCCCCAACCGGGCCTCCCTCTGGCCATGAAGAACAGTTTCGAAGTTTCTCCACTCCAAGGATGCCCGTTTTTGCAGCCACAGAAAGATGAACGAGGAGATGTCTGAAACTAAAAGGATTCCATAGTTCCGTTCAACAAATAGGTCTTGAGCACCTACTGCGTGTTGGACACGGAAAAGTCAGCAGCAAATCAGAGGGAAGTCCCCTCGTCTCCTGGAGATGTGGAGACCACTCTAATAAGGCAGATAGGAAGGAAGGAAGTCATCGACATTGATAAAATGGCGCAGCCAGCAATTACCACTACAAATTCTGCAAATCATATGTGGGGAGGCAGGGAGGGAAGGAGGAAGCTGGGTGGGCAAAAAGGAGTCTTTCTGAGGAGGGACTCTAAATTTGACCCTGAATGACAAGAGACTTCTCACCAAGAGAAACACACACACACACAGAAGCCTTGGGATAGGTTCTGAGTGTTAGAAAGGGAGAGCAAGATGGCCTTACAGTCCCAGCATAGGACTCAAGAGAGAACAGAGCAGGGAAGGTCAGAACCAAAGTCAAGGTCATGTGCATGCAGCACTTTGCAGTCCAGGTTAAACGTGAGAGTTTCAACCTTTGTGCAGTGGGCAACTCCAGAGGGCTTACAGCAAAGAGCTTCCCATTTCGACTTAGGCTTGGGAAAGACTGTGCTTGGTTTCCATGCAAAGAAAGCCTCTCGGGGAGACGAGAATACAAAGAAGGGGACTGGGGTGGAAAGTGTCATAGTCTTCAGGTGGGAGTGATGATGGCTTGGGTGCGTGCGGCAGCAGAGGACAGAGTGAAGACTGAGCAGAGTGAGAACCCATTTCAGGGATGGAAGCGATGAGGCTGCTGCTTGGATTACTTGGATTGCTCCCCGGAGAATGTAGTGAATGTGTGTGAGTGAATGAAGAATGTAGATTCTACAAAATGCAAACACCCAGACAGAGTGACAGAGTGATACAGTTATTATCATTACCATCTCGATTTGCACAAAGGCAGTTTTTACTTACATGTATAAATCTGGACATTGCAATGCTTTAAACTTTTTCCAGGCCCACACGCCTCAACACAACTTCTGAGACGACTGCGTGATCTCCTGGGTTAGTAGTTCTAGCAGGATGCCTCAAACGATCTCACACAGGGCTCCCATACGTCATCCAATTTCTCCCTCCACCCCTCACAAAAGACAAGTATCAGACAGCGGACTTCGGGGAAAACTTAATGAACCGTAGACATGACATCATGGCAAAGCATCAGACCTCTGCTATAAAGGTAAAGCAGTATCTTCTCATTGTCAGAGAGCATCTTTCGGTTAAAAAATCATGTGAACATTGACATAATGGAAGGGAATTGGAAGGCATTTCCAATGTTTGAAAAGTCAAGCACAGAGTCAAACCAAGAAGTGATTTTTATGTGGGGGAACGTCGCGGGAAGCCGACGTGAGTTGTGACGGGCTGAGGGGCCTCGCTACAGTGGACACCGGATGATTTTTCTTCCAGAGAAAACAAGATTATTGAAGTTCTTTAAATCTGAAAGTACATGCAATCTGTCCTTTTGGGATTGTTGCATAATTCTGTGATGCTTGGATGCTGTCTATGAGTGTACCACTCAAGGACAAAATGATTCTTTCATGAGGGCTGTGTGACATGGGGGAAGCACTGCCATAGGGCTGAACTTCTGGGGTTCAAATCCCAGCCCTGCCATCCGCCATCTGTGTGACCACCAGCAAGTCGCTCAGCCTCTCTGAGCCCCCCTCTCATCCTCAGCCAGCAGGAATATTGATGCTCAGATGAGTTCATTCCTCCAAGGCAGTTAACAGATAAAGAAGTACAACTAGTAGGAAGTTTCAAGAACGATAATATAGTTAGCACTGGAAGTATTTTAGGGCTACTTTGCAGCACTTTCTTTAGAAATACTTAAACTTCAGAGTTTTGCTTTCTCTGAAAAATTGTCAAATATTTTATTTTAAGAGATACACTATGAATGGGCTCCAATAAGATAGAAGTGAAGGATGAGGTCATTATTAAATATAATATGCATATGAATATAAAATATACTATGTAGGTATCAAGTGTGTTTTGGCAATCAAATATTTACTCAGTAAGATATACACGGACTACAAACTGATCTCCATTCCAGAAGGTTTAGGTGTGGAACACGCGTCGGGAAGACACACCCAGCACCGGGTCCAGAGCAGCCAATGTCCCGGGACTGTGGGATCGTATTTTAAGCTTAAGAGGCCTCCTGGGCATCTCCACGTCATCCTCTTACTCAAATTGTACAAACATACAGTGTGGTTGTTAATCAGCCTTCCAGAATGATGGTGGAGTTCTCAGAGTACATGTTTTAATATATGACCGAAGAAGAGGAAGACAGGCACTGAGGTCCTCTCTCCTGCGGGAATGAATCACCATTTGCTTCATGTTCTGTATGTCAGTAATAAATTTCATAGTCGAATGAAAGGTAATGAAGGAAGCCAAAGCCCCACGGTCCATTCTCTGGTTCCCCCAACCCCAGCCGAGGGCTCCTTCTTTGGGGATGATTCACGTGACAGCCAAAACCCGACAGATGGATCTGCGTGTTTCCAATACCTGCCAACAACACAACGACGGAAAAGCACAATGCTCAGTGACACGGGAGCCCAGGATCCAATGGCATCCTTATCGGCCCTGGGGTGCTGTAACAATTTGCCCTTCTAATATGATAAAAATACAGAGTGAGAGCAGCCTTGTCACTGTGTTAGGCCATGTGTACAAGGAAGAGGCCTTAACCAAATGCATTTAATCACAATTTTGGAGAACATGTAAAATTTGTCCTTAATTAAATACATGTGTGTAGCCTTTTTTTTTTTTGGCAACAAAATTAGATGGCTTAATAAGCTAAGTCTCTTTTAGCATGAAAACTACATCACAGATATCATGATAAGCAATTGATGAAAGGAGTTTGACCTAGCAGAGGTTTTACTTCAAGTGCAAATGTCTCATAAAAGTAGCATCACCTGTGTGAATACACGTAGGCTTTTTCTGTGATGTGCTCTGGCTTATACTGCCATCTTTTGAGAAACAATATTTGAAGAGGGCAGTTGGCAGCTCTCAAGGAAAATTGATTTAAAACATCAATCTTGTTCTTCCTGGTTGTCAATCTTCAATATTTAAATCTAAGAACAATTTAATTATTTAAAATGAAACGTATTTCAAGTTTATTTACCATAATTTTTCAAAAACACTAACAGTGCTTGAGTCAAAGAATGTTCAGGAGCTGTGTTGGGAGACAGTTGTACAATAAAACTCTTGAAAACCACAATAAAAGTATATGTGCATGCAACAGCAAAAACATGGATCCAAACACGCTGCTCATCAAAAGTGGACTGGATTTTTTTTTAAAGTGGTACGTACACACAATGGAATATTATGCAGCCATAAGGAAGGACAAAATTACAGACTTTGCAGCAATTTGGATGGATTAAGAGTCTATCAGACTCAGTGATCTATCACAGAAACCAAAAACTGAGTACCGCATGTTCTCACTCATAAGCAGACTCTAAACATTTACCATAATACTAGAAGAAAGGGATTGGCAGTAGCTGGAAACTGCCAGGGGAGGGAGGGGGGCACTTCCTCAATGAGGGTGCCTGATCTCAAACCAGGTGACGTGGGGGCCAAAGTGAGGCTCCAACTTTACCTGTATAATGACCATTTGTATACCTACTCCTGCATTTTACCCCACGTCTTTAAAATAAAAAGGTGTGTGTGCATAAAACCCATCTATAAACAATAGATGTTTATAACAATAGAGGTTTTTGATCCATGGTTTTAATAATACACAGGTTTATAGATTTTTAGGGATAGAAGGGGCAGTCAAAGGAATCCAATACAACTTTACTTTTGTGACGGAAGCTTCTCTCTAAAAGGTCCTTTTACTGACTCCAGGGGACTCGCTATTTCGAGGCTGAACCCTTCCCTAGGTACGTGATTTATTATTGGACTCCTTCCTTGCATTTGGTCAAAAGGTATTTCCTCAGTGGCTTCAGGTCTCTCTTCTGAGCAGTAGAATACTCTACCTATGCTCTCTACCACACGGCAAAACTTGCAAAAGTTTTAGAATTCTCTTCCCAACGTTGAGGTTTTTTCCTAGCAGGGCCAATCATCCCCAGTCCCTTCAACCATTTCTCAAGTGACCAGGGAACAGAACCCTCTCTCCTTGAAAGCTGTCAATATTCCTTTTCCTCACAGGTGGCTCAGAACACGCCCGGTGTCTAATGGCGGTTTATTATTTCCCGAAACAAGCAAAGTCACGAAACCTGGGTTCTGGAATGATGTCATCAATTTCAGTTGGAAATAATTTTTTCCCAGTCAAAAAGAAATTAGGATTTCATATCCAAAATATGTCAACCCTGCTTAGAACATGCAGTTGTGGTATGTAACAACAACAAAATTCTACCGATAGTGCTTTGGAAATTTTAAAGCACTACAGAAGTGTGGGGGCGGGGATAGGTATGTTGTTATTATTTTTCAGCAGTTTCTTAAAGATTAATTCTGCCTTTTTCTTTATGGTAGGCTGGTTTAATATCTGCTTTTCACTCATGGACTGTTGTTACGGGAGATAAGATCATACTAATTATTTATTTAATGTCGAGTAAGTCTCAGGCACCATATTCGTATTTTACTTGTAATATTTCATTTGATTCACACAGCCTCATAGAGGCAGAACAATTATGTCTGTTTTCTGTATTAGAGAATTCCCGTCCCAAACGTATCCAAGATGATCTGCATATTCTTATAAGGTTTTCTGTGTTGGTTTCAGATCATTGTTCTTTAGAACAGCAAACCCTGCATTTTATGTTTGCCAACTCACTATCTGTTAAAAAAAAATTGAGCTAAATGTCAATAAATCTATATATTTTTCTTTACAAATTATATGTACTAATGTCCTGATATGTACATTAGTGCAATTAGCAGTTTGAAAAGGTGCTCTAACTTTAAATGGGAATTCTAACATTTCTCAGTGGGCGTTCCTGTGTCCGTGCTTTAAAACATATCTACCCTTGTTCGAGATCACAGGTTGGCACACAGCAGCCCAACAGCCAAGTCTGGCCCATACACTGTACAGTCCAGAAACTCAAGATGGTTTTTATGTTTTCAAACAGTTGGTGGAAAGCAGAATACTATTTTGTGAAAAGTAAACGTTATATGAAATTAAAGTTTTATTGGAACACAACCTCTCTCATTTTTTTGTGCCTCATCTATGACTTCTTTCATGCTATAACTACAGACATGAATATTTGTGATGAAGATAGTACGGTCTGCAAAGCCTAAAGTATTTGCTATCTGGTACTTTAAAAAAAAAAAAGGCTTGCAATCCTTGCTGTAGACCAGTGAAATCTTATTTTATTAGAAGTATAAAGACAGTCTCTGGAAATATGGCATTTTGTCATTAAGAGGAATGGACTCACAGTTTGAGAGTTGGGTTTCTATTTCTGTCTCTCACTAGCTACATGTCCATTAGAAATTATCTTTGCTTTCTGGTCCTTTGGTTTTGAATTTGTAAAATGACTTCGGATTAGATGAGTCCTCTCTGCTAGAAAGTTCTCCTACTTTATGTTGCTGAAGTGTGCCATGCATTTACAAACACATCTGACATATACACACTACAGTAAGAATCAGACGTGTGTGGTTCAAAGAGTCTTTCTAGCCTTGGTAGGATAACTACAGTAAAAAATAAATCTTAGTACTGATAATACAGTTGGCATCATTTAATGTATGACTAAGAGATGCCTTTCAAAGTGCTATGCTTGAAAGAACAAAACTGTAATTTAGAAAAAGGAATGCTTCAGCGTAAATAAATTATGACTTCCAAAACCATAAAAATGTAAATTCAGATTTAATGAAGAATTAAATACACTAGAATTACCATAAAAAAACCAATTTGATCTTGAAAACTGTAAAGTTTATTTCACCTTTTAGAAAGTCTTAGAAAACATTTTCCAAAACTCTTTAGGTTGCAAACGAGGTTTATTTTACCCATTCAGTTTTGCTTTTGTTCTGAAAAAATCAATTAAGCTAAAATAGTTGTGTAAGCAAGTACAGCAAAAACAAGCTGTTTATAAAAGACTTCTGATTTTTTTAGTAAATAAAAGAAAGTTCTTCGTCTTTTTAATAAGTGGTGTGCTTATTTAAACATTCTGTATTATTTTTCTGGCTCAATGTATTAACAGTGGTAACAAAGGTTTTAGACCTTCTGGCAGAAAGCATGTAATGGTGATTAAGTGATTTCTTCACCCAGAGCAGTTACAGCTTGTAAAAGTTTTGCAGGAAAAGTATGCCAAATAAGAGAGGTGGATTTTCCAGATGCCCAGGAAATCCTCCCTGTGTGAAAAACATTTGGAATCTAAATAAACTCTTTGAGGACAACAGGCTACCAGCTTCTCCCCTGTCTTACAGTCATTGTCTGACGAAAGTCTGCACATGATAATAAAAGAGTGCAACATTCTCAGACATTGTGACTTTATTTTAGAAGAAAATCATGGTGACCTAATTTCAGAAAAAATATGACCATGCAGGTTCTAACAAGCACGGATATATTTAAAAACGCAAGGAGGCACATATTTACAGTCAGGCTTGTCCCAGAAAATCCAAGACGTGCCATTGTAACATCTGTACGAAGTTCCAAAAGTGAATCGAACAAATGAGCATGCCAGTGCACACATGAGATTATAGCACAAACACACGTGTCCAGGGCTTGCGGCTGAACACCGCCTTGCTTGCCATCAAACAGCAGAAGAGGCCACCAGGGGATGAGGGGGTGGACGTCCTCGACACCCAGAGCGAAAGCCCTTTGCTGGATACCCACGATGACTTGAGGTGCATCCTTCCTTGTTTTCTGTTTCCACACCCTTGCATCTAGAATCATGGTGGGCATGCAGTTGGCGCTCAACAGCTGTTGAACAAACTGGGAGTGGAACGGGGGCTGCTACAGCACTAAAATCAGACAGCCTGGAAAATCTACACTTGGTCAGCGTGTTCCAAATGGCCATATTTGTTGTACTGCGTGATCTTTCCTGAGAACAAAAGAAAGGTCCTGCTTGAATTGATTGACTAATTCCTAAAGAATTGTCGAGTGCCAATCATTCCCACGGCGTTCTCGGGACTGGAGATAAAACAGTGACTCTGACCACACGGATCTTATGTTCTAGTGAGGGAAATAGAGAATAAAATACCACCCAAAGGTGGCCTTTGGGAGGTAAGGCTGCACCCATGCCTGGGTGCCCACCGTCCAGATGCCTCTCTGGTGAGGAATGTTAGCAGGGGAGGCCATGGGTGGGCGGGGGCGGGGGCGTATGGGAACGCTCTCTCCTTCATTCACTTTTGCTGTGAACCTAAAATGTCTTTTGGAAATAGTCTATTAACAACATATCATTAGGAGAGACCGTGATGAGTGCACTGGAGAAAAACCAGCAACGGAGGCCAGGAGGGGCGGGGAATATTGAAAAGGTATATTAGGATCGCAAACATGTTCTCCCTTCTTGACTATTGTTGGTTTCTTGGCCCTTCTCTCTCACCCCATAAAGTGTCTTTGATGCGACACACACATGCGACCACGCCATCGCACGCGTCCTTGTTCACTACCAAGACTTTGATGCCTCTGGCCACAAAGGCTCCCACTGGTCCCCAAGCTCGCCATGGTCGGGACCCCACCTTCACCCCCAGCCTCCCTGCGCCCCCCCCCACCATCCACCTGCACGGTCCTGGCGCTGTCCCACACACCAAACCCCCACACACCTCAGGCATCTCCCTTGTTTCTCAGGCCTGGCTCGTTTTGGCTGTACATAAGCCTCTCTGACAGGCTCTGGAAAGAACCACCAGGCTAGAATTCCAGCGCCATGACCAGTAACCTTCCACCTTGGCTAAGGGGGCCTCTCTGTGCCTCAGTTTCCTCTTCTGTAAAGTGGAGTTGATTGTGAGAACTGAGTTAATGAGTGCCTGGCCGGTGAGAAGACTTTTATGTAAGTGCTCCCAGGTGGGCACTGATTGGGTGGTAAAGCTGAGCCCTGGTTAGATCATACAGCTGAGGCCTGACTGGCTGGGATTGGTGCAATCTGATTACCAAGCCCCAAACCAGAAGTCTGTCAGGCGTTCCTTCCACAACTGCACGAGGGCACAGACCTCTCTTCCACTCGTGTGGCCTCTGTGATCTGCTCACTCAGTATTATTGTGCTTTGTACCACTCTCCACCCTCTGACGTGGTCTGTTTTATCTTACTTATTTTAACTGTCTTCTACGATGAAAATGTCGGATCCATGAAGGCAGTATTCTTGTCGGCATGACTGCTGTGCCCCCAAAACCGTGCCGGCCAACAGGAGATGCCCAATAAATCTGCCCAATGAAGAGATAAATGAAAGTAGAATTGAGCCCACTCAGCAGAGAAGACCTGAATACGTTTACAGATATTGTTGATCCAACAGCCTTAGATTCAACGATATACTGGGAAACAATCGTGGGTTAGGGATTTTGTGGCATACAAATAATTGTTTCAGATTTCAAACAAATCTTTAATTCGCTTATTTTATACCACATTTAAAAAAACAGACATAGTTTTCTCCTTGGACATACCGGAATTTCTAGGTCTGTTTTAATAAGTTAAATGTTAAGAAAATTTTAGAAGTATCAAAATTCAAGTTATATTTAAAATCTATCACCAGTTCACTTTTGTATTGAAACTCACTTAGTTCTGACTGGTCAGCACAGCTGAGTTCTGATTAGGTGATAAAGCTGAGCCCTGATTGGCTGGGACTGGTGCAATCTGATTGCCAAAGTCTGTCAGGTGTTCCTTCCAAAACTGTATGTGCTGGTGGTGATGGGCATCTGACAGTGTGTCTTGGTACCTACAGTAGGAACTGTTTTGGCTCGATTGAAGGAAGGGAGGTCTTGTGATACTTTCACATATTCTTGAGAACAGAGAGTACCTGACTACTTCGGCATCCAGCTATGGCCACTCAGTTCTGTTTTGACTGAGCACCTTGGCTAGCCACGGGGAGTCCGGCTGTCTGTTGGCCGGGATTTACTTTGACAACTATGCATGTCCACATGTTATTTCTATACTCATCTTCCATATTTGAATAGCACATCACAGAAATGAATTATCTGCTGAAGAAATCCATACAGGGAATGACAGTATCACATTTATATGTAAATGATCTAGGAATGACTTTCTTATATTCCATCACACTCTATGGCCATACTTTATCAAAATGTGTAATAAAATATTTGCAACCAAGAAACACTAAAAATTTTCTTTTTATACTTTAAAAAAACCAAAATATTGTCGCTCATTAGTTAGTAGTTTGAATAACTTGCTTATAAAATATAAAGAAATACTAGGCTATTGTAATAATTACAATAGTATTGTAATAATTACAATTGTAATTACAATTGTAAAAATTAACTTAGAAAAAACTATGATGTCATTGTATACTATATACATAAAAGTCAAAACCAATTGTCATCATTAGTTTGGTTTGCCTTTAATACTTTAAATTTTTAAATTTGAGTTTCTAATTTTATTTAATAAAATTATAGTATTGCCTACTGTTATTTATTATTTGTTGATTTTGAATTGATTAAATAGATTAACCTAACATACCAGCCCATTTGCTTACGAAATTCAGCCATGAATTATACAGACGACTATCTTCAAATATTGCATTTAATTTTGGTTTTGTCAAGCAGAACCAGTCATGTTTTCAGAATGTTTACTTCTCTCTCAAGATTTATAAAAAAACTGCCAACTTTCTTCCTGAAACTGCCAATTTATCTATACTATATTAGCTTACCACACTTAGTAGGATCACCTTGAATACAATTTTTGCCCATTTCTAACCCACTTTTTCAGAATTTTATATCCCCTAATTTCCAGATTCAGAGTCACCTGTGTAGTTTTAAAAGTGTGATTTGGTTTTTATGTTAGTGTAATTCAACAAACGCTCTGAGGGCCTTGGGCAGGTGAAGCATGGGGGCTGGCGTGGCGTGATACAAAATCAAGAGAGAAAAGTCTATTTTTGTCCAGGGAAACCCGCTCTTCTACTCTGCTGTGTTAGGTGTAGCACACGGACGTCATGCAAAATGCTGTGACCCAGAATAGTCTAGAACAGTGCTCCCCTGGAAAGGATGATGGTGAAACATTTACGTTCATTTCTTGGCTCTTGGAAGTATTCAATAAATAATGGCCATTTTTAACGATCTTCAGAAGAAGCTAAAAAATATATTCGTCAAGATCAAACACTTCAGAAGATTCTGCAAAATAATGAGGCTATACGTAAAAAATTTTTTTACCTTAAACTGGTTATATTAGCAAGCTGTAAAAAATGTCAGTTATGGCCTTGTTCATTTCATTTAAATATTTACTCTTTTGTAATGATCTCTTTTGCTATGATAAGCGTGAAGAAAGGTCAGTTTTGTCTTTTTTGTCAACGGATATCTTTTTTGTCAACAGATGGAGGTATCCTTATTTACAATCCACGCCATGGACTGTCTCTGGATTTTGGCAAAAAGTAATGGTCACCATCAAAAAAACCCTAAGACTGCCAATAGCCTCCATGTTCTAGACCCACAGTTCAGTTTTTGGTCCTTGTCCCTTCCCTCCCTCTGGGATGTTTCCTCACGTGCATGCCAGGACGTTGGTCTTTCTTGGTTTTCTCTCCACATCTCTGCCCTTCCGTGGTCTTGTTTGCTTCTCAAAGTCTAAGCAGCCTTTGGGCCCTTTCTCTTTCTGTTTCTAGAGTCACTGGCATGGGCATTTCATCTAGTCTTGTGTATTCAATTCCCCATATGAGGGGGGATCCCCCCAAAATGGAAGTATCTGTCATGATCTATCTTCTCCCACTGAGCGCGAAGCTCAATGGAGGCCAAGACTTCTGTCTGTCTGTGGCTGTCTCTTTGATCAACACCGATGACCAACCTTCAGAAGGCATGCAAGACTATTTCTTATTAGCGAATACATGAGTGAAAGTTTACAACTTGTGCCGTTATTTAAAAGGACATATCTTGGTTCCCATGTTGTGTCTTTACCATGCCGGGTTTTCTAGGTCTGGACTATTTCCTGCTCTTGCCTGACTTTAGACAGCACACCAGTGGCTTTGATGTTGCAGCTTAATGACAGGCCCATCGAACTCCGACTCTGTGTTCTGGTTTCCAGAGTCCCTGTGTCTCGGCCGCACCCACTTGGCCGGTGCCACAGCCTGTGTGCTGTGATGGCCTTGCCTGAAGTCACTCGCTGTAGCACCACCCAGCGTCTGTTTCTCATCTCTCAACACCTAGAGAGGCCAGTCTGGCTGGACCTTTCCCACCATCTTCTGTCCCTTTGTCTCTCTGGCACCTGGATGCACCCGACAGGCAGAGGCCACCTCCCTCTAAAGGCAGGTCTGACTCCATTTCTCTGCCCTTTCCAGCCTGCCACACTCCATTGCAATCTTCCCCAGCTCTGTCCAAGGGTGAGTGTCAGAGCGCCTGACTCCTTCTTCTGGGATCTTTGGCTTTCTCAGATATTGGCCATTTCAGGTAAACTCAGATCTCAACCCGAATGAGGAGAGAGTATACTTCAGGAGTTCCAAAAACCTCCCTTTACCAGGAAACAGGGAATGTGAGGCCTGAGGGTCAGCGCGGATGGGACCTCAGGTCGCAGACTGTCCTGAGTCCGTCAGGACTTGAGCTGCTATGGTGGCTGGTTTCGGCTCTTGCCATCTTAGGAGAGGGCGAAAAGAATCTTCCTCTTAGGATGGTAAGAAGAAACGTCATCAAGGAATGTACCCCTGCCCCACCCCTTACTACATACCCCCTATTTCTTAGGAGTTAGGAATGAAACGATTTTTGATTTCTTTTGCTTTAAAGACAGTTCTTACGAGAAAAACACGGATATAGTTTTCATAAAATCTGTGGAGTGCTCCGCCGAAGTGTACACAGAAATACATGGGAGGCCAGTATGTGCACAGCTAAGGAGGCCACAAAAACCCACTTGCCTGATGTGGAGTGAACGTGAGAAGTGAAGAAATATAACACAAAACTGTTAGGCAGAGGTGACCGGGGGATTCACAGATGGGGAGGGCCAAGGTGGCTTCCGAGTACGTTATGGGATGCGGAATTCCTTAGTGATTATGTACATGCAGGTAGAGACTCAGCGTGACGGCATTCGGCAGCCACTCTGTGAGCAGAAGGTGGAAGGCGGGTGGGTCCAAGCATGGTCGAGGGCATGGAAAACCGGGAGGCCTCATGAATCCAAAAGCACGGGGCCATCTGGGAACCAGCCTGGCTGTCCTGGGCGAGCTAGGCACGTGTGTGCCTGTCATTGGAATGGAATCTCACCTCCCAGGCTTGGGAAATGACTGCCCTCTGAAGAGGACAGCAACTGGTGGGATGTGTGAGCCGCGGCTGTAAACTAGCGGAACCGTTGTCCGTACCCCACCAGAACCGCTCCCGAAAAGGATTTCGAAGCTTCCTTGCACGCCTCAGAGTCTCTGCTTCTCATCTCATCTCATCAGATGCTGCACTTTGCTGTGACATTCGTTTCACGTCTTAGCAGCTCTGTTCTCATGTTTCTCCACTCATTTATTCCCCACGGGTCCTTTTTTTAAAAATTAAAAAAAAAAATTAAAGATGGGGTCTCACTACGTGGCCCAGGCTGGTCTTGAACTCCTGGTCTCATGAGATCCTCCCAAATAGCTGGGAATACCAGCATGAGCCACCACACCCAGCTCCCACCGGCTCTTAATGGTCTGTGTTCTCCCTGTAATCAGTACTCCAACGAACATAGTTACATCAAACTTTTAGCTCGTCTATTTTTAGCAGTTTGTTCCATATTTTTTCCCCACCACAATTCTGATTACTATTATTATACAGTCATTCTTTGTTTTCAAAAGTCAGTGAGAAAAATCGCATACTGTTTCTTCCTTATAATATTGGAGGCTTTTTCTGGGATTTCCATCCATCTGAGTCATAGTCAGGCCATTGTGATTTGGCCAGCACAATGAGTAGGTAGAAAGGTTTCATCAGGAAAAATGTCCAGAGATAGTGAGTGAGGAACAAGTATTCATGACATGTTGGAGGGAAATGAAAGCGGTGGGCCTCCCGGTGGGTGGAAACTCAGGGCCATGCCAGCCAGCAGCAATGAAGAGCGGAAAGTTGGCTGGGCCTGGCCGGGGGAGGGCCAGTCTGTCGTGGGGAGAGAGACAGCAGAGAGGGGCCAGACGTGTGGGTGACAGAGGACCTTGAGTTACAGGCCAAGAGTTCAGACTTGACACGGGAAGAGGCGCTGACTCCTGGCAGGAAGGTGAAGTGATAAAAACGGCATGTGCGGGAGATGGCGGGGCAGTTTACAAAGAAACTATTGAGGCAAGAAGAGAGGAATTAGGATCGCCAAGCCATTTTAACCAGCGGGAATCAAATAAGCCTGCAGTTATAGAGAAGGGGAGAGAGAGATCCATGTGTCAGACGCCATACAAAAGGGTTTCGAAGTTTGGTTCCCAGACTGCCTATTTCAGAATGACCTGATCTGCTTGCTAAAATTCCTATTTCTATGCGACCTGCGAAAGTCTTCCATGTGATTCTTCCCGGGTGACAACTGGAAATGAGCTTTTAAAAAAGTTCCCTCCTTGAGACATGTGTCTATTTTTTTGTGAAAGATATATAGTTCACAAAATAGCTTGAGAACTGCTGCTCTCTGGGAAGATTAAGAGAATATAGTGACTATTCTTTAAAGTAGGGATATCCAACATTTTGGCTTCCCTGGGTTGCATCGAGGAAGGAGGAATTATCTGGGGCCACACATAAATAATTTAATGCCATGTGTATACATAATAATACCCCTTTTTATACGATCCTTTTTAAAAATGATAAAGCTTAGAAAAACGAGAACAATGTAAAATGAGTGGGAAGTTAGAACTTGTTCTGGTAAAACTAATCTATGAACGTCTTGTTTGATGGAAGCGGTCACAGATCTTAGTGAGTTCTCAAGGTGCTCGTCAGATACGTTTGTTCGAACTTTGCTCCCTGTGTGCTTCCTAACTAAAAACAACTGCTAAAAGTGACATCGTGAACAAGGCGTGACTGTGAACATCTAAGATGAAACTACGCATAGGGGCATGAGAAAATAAACGCTAAAATAATATGATGCTAAAAAATTTTGCGGGGCCGCATTCCTAGCTGTCCTGGGTTACGTGTAGAGCGTGGACTGCAGGTTGGACATGGCTGCTTTAGAGTAAAGAAGGGGAAAAAAAGGGTACAGTGATCACATGGCCGCCCACCTGGGGCTCAGGAACGATGTAGAGCAATGAGTCGTATTTTCACGCCGATTTTATTTTTTTAGGGCAGTTTTAGTTTCATAACAACATACAGCAGGAGGCACAGAGATTTTCCACGTACCCCAGTCTGACACAGGCACAGCCTCTCCCCTTGTCATCGTCCCCCATCAGGGGGCACATTTGTCACCACAGGTGAGCCTGCGTTGACACTGCATGGTTGCCCAGCGCCCCGAGTCTGCCTGCGAGCTGTCTTGCCATCGCACATTTCATGGTGTGAACAAATGTAGACCGACATGGACCCACCAACTCCGAATCACACAGAGTGGCGTCACCGCCCTAAACGGTCCCCCACCCCCACTCCCTGGCGACCATAGATCTTTTCACTGCCTCCATAGTCCTGCCTTTTCCAGAACGTCATAGATGTTTGTTCATACAGTGTGTCACCTTTTCACTTGGGATTATGCTTGTAAGCTTCCTCTGTGTCTTTTCATAGCTCATGTCTTTTTAGAACTGAATAACATTGTATTGTCTGTATTTATGTATCTGATGATAAAGAAATGTATTCACGCACTTACTGAATGACATCTAGGCTGCTTCCAAGTTTGGGCAATTGCGACTAAAGACGCTTTAGATGTCCCAGCACAGGTCTTCGGGTCATGTAAGTTTTCAACTTTGAGTACGTACCGCAGAGCGTGATTGCTGGGCCGCATGGTGAGATAATGCTTAGTGTTGTAAGGAACTGCCAACCTGTCCTCCAGAGTGGCTGCACAGGCTTCAGCCCCACCAGCACCGAGGGAGAAATGAAAGAAACAGCAGTCGTGGCAGAGGAGATGCTAACCTGTGTGGTCCCTGAAATTTGGTGGAGATACTTAGAGATGCAGGAAAATACCACCCTGCTGATGACATCTGAAACCAGTAAATACTGGGTGTCACACTCTGTATAAAGCACGTGGGGCCAGTACAGAGTTATCCCCACATTTAAGTGTCGGAATAGAGAAAATTCAGCAAAGAAGGAAGTATAGTGAATGAGGATGTGGGCGAGAAGCCGGGACAGCCCTTTGAGCAAAGTCTAGGAAGAAGAAACATTTGAAGTAATTAACCAGGAGTAAGGGTTTCGCCGGATGTGCCCTTCTTGCTGGCCTTGGATTTTGGGCCAGAAGACTTAGTTGTTTGTTTCCCAAACTTGGTTTGGAACAAGGATCACTTGGTGTATTTATAAAAAAAAAAAAAACACCTCAGACTCCTGGGCCCCAGCCAAGAGCAAAGTCAGTGTATCTGGGAGAAAAGGCCAGGCCTCGGAATTCAGCAAGTTCCTCGGGTGACCTTCATGATGGTTCAGAGGTAACTGTTTCTTGCTGAGATGAGCAATGGCCTGGCCACGCACAGGGGACGGCAGTGCGGAGATGCCTCAGGTGTGGACACACACGTGGTTCCAGGCCTAGCTGCAGA
>CAUYQG010016657.1:0-21413 GCA_963574415.1 Tarsius wallacei
AAAAAATAACAGATGCTGAAGAGGATGTGGTGAAAAGGGAACACTTCTACACTGTTGATGGGAGTATAAACTAGTATAGCCTCTGTGGAAATCAGTGTGGCGATTCCTGAAAGTTCTAAATATCGACCTTCCATATGACCCCGCATTCCCCTTACTGGGAATATATACCCAGAAGAACTCAAATCACTCTATAAAAAAGATACTTGCACACGTATGTTTGTCACAGCATTGTTCACAATAGCAAGAACAAGGAACCAATCGTGCTGCCTATCAAAAGAGAACAGGATAAAAATATACACAATGGAATACGATGCAATCATAAAGAAGGACAAAATGATGAACTTCGCAGCAACCTGAACGGGTTAGAGTCTATAACACTGAGTGATCTTTCACAAAAACAAAAAACTTAGTATCACATGTTCTCACTCATAAGTGGACCTTGAACAACTATCACAATACGGTAAGAAAAGGGTTGACAGTAGCAGGAAACTGTGGTGTGGTGGGTGGGAGGGGCTCGGAGGTGGAATTGGCAGTATTGGGAATCTCCCTGAGGAAGGATGGTCATATCTCATCAACAAGGGTACCAGCACAATGAATATTTGTATACCTAACCCTGAATTTTACCCCACAATTTTAAGAGAAAAAATTTAAAAAGGAAAAAAAAAGAAACACTCATCATGTGCTCCCTCGTAAATGTTTAATACATGTGTCTGTGTTTAAACATGTGAGTATATCTGTGTACAAAATGTGTATAAGTGTGTGTATCTGTGTATGCATGCATAGCATATAGTCTATCTGTATTTCATGACAAGTGAGTTTACTATTACACATATATATATAATGACAAGTGAGAGCAAGAGTGATGGGACCTTATCTTTTTTTTTAAATTCATCTAAAAGCTCTTTTCCAGTACATGTTGCCACTCTGTGAAGTTGCTGATGGAACATGGACTTGGACCTGGGTAGTTGTTTGGTGTTTGGTCTTATTTCCATTTTCCCCCAGAAATCTGGGAGCATAATAATAACAAAATAAACAAAATTTCTGCTTTGTCCAGGAGTGTTGGTCTGCTTGCTAAAATGAGTGAAGCACTATGTTCACTACGTACAATGTTCTTCCTGGAGCTCCATCAAGAAATGGGCCTGCCTCCAAGTCCAGCCAGGTCTTTGGTTACTCCGACAGTCTTTGGTTTCACAGATTTGCTAGCATTTGTGATGGAGAGGTACGCAGTGCTTTGTGTTTGTCTTAGTGCCATGCATGCTATGTTTGCATTTTGAGAGGAGTATGTAAACGTATGGACTGTAATCATCTCTTGAATTCAGTGTTGACTGATACATTTATCCAGTCGGGGTATGTGGAACCAAAGTGAGTGAGAAGCAAACATTATGAAAACTGCTTCATATGTTATTTCATATTAGCATAACCCTAATAAATAATTTATTTAAGAATTATAGCATAGCCAGAAAACCCCCAACAGTAAAGTGCTTTCAAAATACAGGTTAGAAAGAAGAGTTGTAATTATAAAACATGAAAGCAGAGAATTAAATTTGACTTCTTTCTTGTTATTATGGGTCTGGCACCATGATGGGTGTTTTACAAAAGGTTGAGAAATTGGGAATGTAATTAAAATGCATCTGGTAGATGATTTTCTAGCTAATGGATCTGAATTTTGACCAGGGTCAAATCTTATCAGGTAGCTTTTAGACAGGCTGTTTCCTGCCCTTCTCAAGAGAGAAGGTCCAGGAACCTCTCTATTTCAAATGAACACAGAGCCAACCATTAGAGGAGACTGCCTGTGATTGGATGGTATAACTCACGTGAGAGTACCTTGGCTGAGAACACATGCTTCTCACTGACACTTGGGGTTAGGATGGGAAGGAGAAGGTCTCAGGAGGGGCTATTCTGGGTCATCGTAGGTCTCCATGAGAGAAGCTCTTAGATCATAAGGCTCTGTCTATGAGGACATGTGGACAAGTGGTGATGCAGCAAGGATATCACTGGGTGGGCCGAATCATCTTGAAAAAACGGGTAGAAACGTGGCTGCCTGCTTCTTTTCTCTCTCTTCTATTCTTTAGTTTTAAACTGCTCATCAAACACAGTGTTATTCTTACACGTATGGCATCTCTAAAGCCCATTGAAGGTAGCAGCCAGCCGCGGTTTTTCAGAATTTCACTGGCAACAATATATGAATGATGAGAAAAACATCCGTGACAGTAATTTTCCTCTCCCTGCATACATTTTTTCTGCAACTTTTCAAATATTCTAGAGGCTTATGTGATCTCCCTTTCCTCTTTTTGTTTTTCAAGTTGACAAGTCGGGCTGTCATTCATGAGCTCACTGGCTAGCAACAGTTTCCTTTGGCTTGTTTGCTTCCTAACCACAAGTCACGGTTCTTTGCAATGACCACAACAGTAACAATAGAATTATGTCTGTGTTAGCTACACTAAGAAGCCTGTTATCAATTAAGCGGTCATTTGCAAACAAACAACAAACCCAGAAGAAAGAGAAAATATTTTCGAACTAGTTGATACAAATTCTAACCAAATTGAATTAATGGCCATCTGAGCCCACTTAAAAGTGAATCCACAAAACCATCAAAGTTCTTTGTCAGGACGACGCTATGTGGGACAGTAAATATTGCTTTAAGCAACAGTATACATTCTTCAGATATTAGGAACAGTCCCCGACAGTTAGATGTGGCCCTGTCAGCTGTGGCCTGATATCTGCAGTGGCCCAGAGCAGTGCAGACTGACAGCTCATGGTTAGCCAGCTCTCAGGCTCCTGGAGGGTGACTCCTTGTGTTCTCCCTTTTCAGGAGAGGCTGACAGCCACCAGTCATTAATCTCCACAATGGGCTCATACCCCAGTGACCATTCTTGGGACCCTCATTAGCACAGGGCTTCACGTTGACTAAGCACCTTAAAAGGAAACTTGACAGAAATACCTTTCAGCTTTGTTCTGAAAAGGAGCTTCTAGAAGTCATGCCCTGACCTTTGTACCGGGATAATTCTACAGCAGTCGGCCCCACCTCCAGTCCCAGGTGGATGCAGATGAGCTCAGCGTCTGCTCCCTACCCGTGAACTCCGCCGAAAGTGCTCTTTGAAGGAGAGGACTGAGCAAGCATGAAACGACTTCTGTGAGCACACCCCGTGGCTCTTTTAACCAGAGGATCCCAGTTGCCTTCTAAACCTGAGATGATTTTTCTTCCTTCACTTCTCATAAAACCAAAGAAATGCTTTGGAATATGCATACGGAATTCACTCTCCAGCCTTCAACTCGAGTTTATTTTAGGACAAGAAATTCTAATTTTCAAAAGCTATCAGTGAACAAGGTAATAGTCTCCGTTTTCTGTATCTGTTGGCATATTCAGTAGTCAGCAGGAAGCAGAAGGGAAATGTGGTGGGTGTGAGGGAACACAGGCTCACAGACTTAACTCACAGTATAACTGGTAACCAGTTGCATTTCAGACAGAGGAATGTCTTCGGCTTTGCTCCTGGAAACACAAAACAAGTAAGTGTCGTTATTGCAACGAGCAGAAAACAGATCATGTCTACGATTTGTCGAATTTGACATTCGATTGGTTAAAAAAAGCAGCATTTCAGTTCTTTCATTGCCTTTTGTGGGGTTAACTAACAGCAGAGGGACTTAGGAAGCCAGGGCTCTGGGTGGGAGACACCCCTGGGTCTTCACACAACACAGACTCTGTTGCCAGAAAGAAGTTGAGAGCTCAGGTGTCTCCATCGCTCGGTCGGTGTGTAGATAGTTCTCCCACTCTCTGCATGTCCACACACATGCACAAAGACCCTAGAAACAACACATACATCTTAGGCACACAGATACCTGGAACACGCACCACAGAGTGGCACAACTCAGAGAATAATTAAAAAGATTGCTGCCTAAATGTATTCTTTGATGCAATAATCCATGTACCTGCCTGCTAACTCTGTACCTTTAGAAAACAATCTGTTTGCAAACACACCAAAATAAACAAAAGTCAGCATTGTATCTTTATTCATAAAGGAAGAAAACAAACAATTGACGCTCATCCTTGGGAATGGATTGATGAAATTGTTTCCATCCCTATTGGGGTTTTACGAGTGAAGCTCTTGCTATCAGGACCTAATAACAGTCGAATGAGTATCATTTTGAACTGAAATAGCATTTTAACTAGCACAATCTCTTGCCCTGGAAGCATAGGCCAGTAGTGGCATGCTAATATCCTTTTACTGAGAATAAAGAGAAATAGAAATACATTTACTAATTAAGGAGGCAAAAATTTAATAGACACATAAATGCTCATTTAAATATGGTCCTATGAGGTAGAGTGGCTAGTGTACACTTTTATGAGAAATTAAACTATAGTCCTCTAACAAAAATATTAGAATTAGCAGTAACTTTGTACATACATAGGCTGCAGGCTTAAGTACCAGATAAACTATCATATTGGATATTCCAAAATGTCACATTTTAAAAATTCAAATATTTGGGGGTTTTAGCAATATTAACTTTATCAGAGAGATCATTTATATATTAAAATGTTCTTCATCTGACCTTTGAAAATTCCAATAATAAATGTAATTTAAAATGTCTAGCCTATATCGAAAATAAATGTGTGCATGATTTGAGCTGTATATCTTTAATAGCCAACTATTAAATTATTTATTAAAGTGAATCCTTTTTCTCTCCGAGTTTGAACACACACATCAGAGCACGAGTACCAACACTGGTGCGTGAGTTAAATGAAGCACCCCTTAAGATGGCCGTGTATTTGCTGAGGATGAACAAGATCACCACTCTTGAAACCATATGCAAAATGCTGTATGTGAATTCTTTTTTTAACATTCTAAAATTATTAGTAGCATTTTAAATTTTATTGATGCATAACATTTTAGACATTTATAGGGTGATTATTTTCCATGCATAGACCATGATCAAGTCAGGCCTTTTGGGGTACCCATCACCTCGAGTCTTTATCATATTTCTGTCTTTTGCCTGATATCTCTGGCTAGGACTTCCAGTACTATGTTTAATTGGAGTGGTAAAACTGTGCATCCCTACCTTTTTCTAGTCCTGAGGAGGAATGAGTTCAACTTTTCTCCATTTAAAATGACATTGGCTGTCGAATTGTCACATATGGCTTTTACTATTTTGATGAGTGTTTCCTCTATGCCTGTTTTGCTGAGGGTTTTTTTATCATGAAGGGATACTGAATTGTTGTGGTTGATTTTTTTAATGTGCTGTTGAATTCAGTTTGTTAACATTTCAAATCCTCTCTTCTAACTGTTTTGAAATATACTCAATACTGTAGTTGTCTATAGTCACGCAATTCTGCTCTTGAACATTAGAACTAATTCCTTGTACCTAACTGTATGTTTGCACCCACTAGCCAACCTTTTTTCTTCCCCCTCCCCTTACCCCCCACACACCTTTCTTTGTCTCTGGTATCTACCATTCTACTCTCTGACTCCATGAGATCCACTCTTTTAGTTCCCACATATGAGTGAAAACATGAGGTATTTGTCTTCATGTACCTGGCTTATTTCACGCAACATAACATCCTCCAGTTCCTTTCATGTTGTTGCAAATTGCATTATTTCATTATTTTTATAACCAAGTGGTATTTCATTTGTGGATATACACCACATTCTCTCTCTCTCTGATTCCTTATCTTGACTTTAGTGAATAGTGCTGCACTAAACATGGGAGTACAGGAGTCTCTGTGATACACTGATTTCCTTTCCTTGGGTTAAAAGCTAAGACATGAAATTGCTAGATCAGATAATAGTTCCAGTATTTTTTTTTGAGACATCTCCATACTGTATTTCAAATCTGCTTGATTAATTTATTCCCACCGACAACGTATAAGTTCTTTTTTCTCTACATTTTCACAAGCGTCTATTTATTTATTTTTTTTTGTTCATAGCCATCCTCACTGGAGTAAGATGATATCTTATGGTTTTAATGTTCATTTCCCTGATCATTAGTAATGTTGAACATCTTTTTCATATACTTGACCATTTGTATGTCTTCTTTTGAGTGATATCTACTATGTCTTTTCTCCATCTTCTAATGGGATTATATTTTCTGTTGAGTTATTTGTGTTTCTTGTGTATACGAGAAATCAGTCCCCGTCAGATGAATAGTTTGCATATACTTTTTTCTATTCAGCAGGTTGTCCCTTCTCTCCATCAATTTATTTCCTTTGTTGTACAGAAGCATTTTGGTTTCATATAGAATCATTTGTCTATTTTTGTTGCATCCTTGTTTGATGTCTTGGTCGCAAAAGCTTTGCCTAGATCAAAATCCTGAAGGGTTTCTCCTGTGTTTTCTTCTAGTAGTGTTATAGTTTTCTGCCTCACATTTACAAATTTAACCCATCTTAAGCTGATTTTTGCATATGGTGAGAAATAGGAGTTTTAGTTTAATTAAGTAACACTGGTTTATTTTTGTTTTTTTATTTCATTTGCTTGTGGGGTTTTAGACACAAATTCTGTACCTAGGCTGATGCTCAGACAAGTTTTTCCTAGGTTTTGTTCTGGGACTTTTATGCTTCCAGGTCTGACATTTAAGTCTTTAATCTATCTCAAGTTAATTTCTGTAAATGGGGAGAGATAGGGATCAAGATTCATTTTTCTGCAAGTAGCTCTTCAATTTTCCCAGTATTATTTGTTGAATAGGGTGTCCTTTCCCCAATGTATGTTTTTTTCTGCTTTGTCAACAATAGTTGGTTGTAGGTATTTGGGTTTATTTCTGGGTTTTCTGTTCTCTTATATTGGTCCACATGTCTGCTCTTGTACCAGTACCATGCTGTTTTGGTTAATGACACCTTGTAGCATAATTTGGAGTCAGGTAATGTGATACCTCTAGATTTGTTTTTTTTACTGAGAATTGCTTTGTTTCTTCTGGCCTTTTTTGGTTCCATATAGATTTCAGGATTGTTTTTACTAATTCTTTGAAAAGTGACGTTGGTAGTGTGTTAGCAATTTTGTTGAACGTGTAGATTGCTTTTGGTAATATGGTCAATTTAACAATTTTGATTCTTCTAATCCATGAGCATGGTTGTTTCCCTGTTTGTATCCTCTACAACTGCTTTCAAGTTCATTTTGCAGTTCTTTTCATAGAGATCTTTCATCTCCTTGGCTAAATATATTCTAGGTATTTTTAGCTTTTTGGCTACTATTGTAAATGGGATTGAATTCCTGATTTGATTCTTAGCTTGGTTGCTCTTGGTGTATACAGCAGTGCTACGGATGCATGGGTGTTGATTTTGTATCCTGAAACTACCAAATTCATTTGTCAAGTTCAGGAGTCTTTTGGATGAGTCTTTAGAATTATCTAGGTATAAGAGCATATTGTCAGCATGTAGAGTTAGTCTGACTTCTTCTTTGTCCATTTGAATATCTTTATTTCTTTCTTTTGCCTGGTAGCTCTGGCTAGGACTTCCAGTACTATGTTTAATTGGAATGGTAAAAGTGTGCATCCTTTTTCTCCATTTAGGATGACACTGACTGTCAAATTGTCACATATGGCCTTTGCTATTTTGATGAGTGTTTCCTCTATGCCTGTTTTGCTGAGGGCTTTTATCATGAAGGGATACTGAATTTTATCTGTGCTTTTTATGTGTCTATTGAAATGATCATGTGATTTTTAATTCTGTTCATGGAGTGAATCAAATGTATTGACTTACAGAAGATGAACCACCATGCATCCCTGGGATAAAAATCACTTCGCTGTGGTGGATTTTTTTTAATGTGCTGCTGAATTCAGTTTATTAACATTTTGTTGAGGATTTTCACGTCTATGTTCTTAAGGGATATTGGCCTGTAGTTTTCTTCTTCTTCTTCTAAAGATGTTTTCCTGGCTAGGTATCATATCACAGTGATATTGGCTTTGTAGAATGAGTTAGTGAGACTTCTCTCTTCTTCAATATTGTAGAATAACTTCAGTAAAATTGGCACCTTGCTGTAGCTGCTTAAGCCTCGGGGGTTTGTGTCACCCAGCAGGTTATCTTGTGGTCTCCAACTAACATAGCTTCTTATGCTAGTCTCAGGACCCTCTTGTGGCTAGGATTGCAGGAGTCCATGGTGGGAATGTGGACCACTGGGGGTCACCCACTCACCCTTTCCCTGCATGGGGACCCCCTCCAGGCTCCCAGGCAATCGACAGAGCAGGCTGCCCCAATTCCTTTTTCTTCTTTGCCCTAGGTGTTTTCTGCCTCTTCTCCGTTGAATTCCGGCGCTTTCTCTTAGATGATCTATTTAATGTGCGATTTTTTCTACTTGCTTTGGTTCTTTTTGGAGGGTGTGAGTATCAGATGCCTCTAATTAATTAAGCTCCTTTCTATGTATTCTCAGAGAAAACAGTTCACAGCTCTTACTGTACTGTGAAAAGTACTCAAACCTCCCTGAAGAATAAAACAGAATCCAGTTTGATTTTTGGTGATAGCTCACCGTGACAAAGAGATTGCATTTTACTTATTATCACACCTTTTGTGCTTGGCAGAAGGCTGGCTAAAAGTTGGGTCTTGGAAGGTTAATTTTATGTGTTAACTTGACTAGGGGCATTGTGCTTAGATATGGGGTCAAACATTATTCTGTATGTTTCTGGGAGGGTATTGGGTATGTGTGTGTGTGTGTGTGTGTGTGTGTGTATACATGTGAGTGTGTGTGCATGCATGTGTGTGTGTATGACTAATAGATACTTTGGTGGACTTTGGGCAAAGCAGACACACTCTATAATGTGAGTGTAACTCATCTAATCAGGTGAAAACCTGAATAGAACAAAAGACTGAACACCCTAGAGAAAGAGGTAATTCAGCTGGCGGCCTTTGGACCGGAACGTCTCCATTCACTCTTCTCTGCCTCTCCAGCCTGGTGATCCAATCCCAGATTTGGGGCCGGCCAACCTCTGTAATCAGGCAAGTTAATTCCTTTAAATTTCTCTCTTTCTAAACACACCCACACTCCCACATACCCTGTTTGTTCTGCTTCTGTGGAGAGCCCTGATTAATACAGGCTTTTATGAGACATTTGCTAAGTGACTGTGTGGGTGACTGAAAGAGTAACATTGCTCTGTTTTTCCATAAGGAATATCTCTTCTGATAAACGTTTGTGACTTCATGCACAGTTTGATTCGGCTACTATTCCCAAAACAATTTTTTAAAACTTATATTTTAGGAGTTCCCTAGTTTTCAAGATGTACTGTCATGCATTTCCTAATATGATCTTCTCTTAATAATAAACGTGGTTCTAAGTACCCTTTCATAATTTAAAAAAGATGATAATAACACCTCCAACGGCAGAAAAAAAAATCAACATGACATCACTGAGTACACTTCAAAGAAAATCCCAAAGTGCCGTGTTCAATTCCAAAGAGAATTGCAAGGATGAAGCTGGAAGGCCTTCTGAAGATCCTCAGGGAAAATTATAAAAATAGTTTGAAGCAGAGACATTTTCTTTTTGAACAGGTTTTCTTTTAACCTACAAATCCCAAATCGTTAAAAGCAGAGCGAGGAGGTTGCCTCAGTTCCTCCCCTGTAATTATTACGGCCAGATCAGTTTACCCTTTCCAAAGGCGCCTCTAGTAGATGTGCAAGCAAACGATGAGTGTTCTAGCCTGGGCAATTTAGAAGAATCCGAGATTTAATTAAGTAAAAGGGGATTCACTGTAGGGACAGCTACCCTTCACTGAATGCTCGCAATATCATACATATTCCATACTTTTTATATAGTATCACTCAGGGGCTGGCATATGTTTCCTATAAGTCCCGAATGGGAAATATCTGGCTTTGCAGGACACATACAGACTCATCGCTGCGGGTGCTTTTCCCTTTCCCCTTCTTTTGTCTTTCTGTTTCATCTTCCTCTATCTCCTTCCCCTTTTTTCTTTCTCTTTTCCTCCATCTGTCTCCTGTTTCTACTCCTTGTCTCTCCCCTTCTTGTTCCTCCTTCTCCTGCTTCTCTTCTTCTCATTCTTGTAAACAGCCCATTAAAAATGTACACATCATTCCTGGCTTGGAGTTGCATAAAACCAGGCAATGTGTCAGATATGAGATGGGAGTTGTAGTTTCCTGGCCTCTATTTTAACTCACTTTAACCCTCTTATCATCCTCAATGGATTAGATTCTGCTGGGTTTTTTTTTTTTTTTTTCATTTTACAATAAGGAAATTAAGACCTAGAGATGGTAAACAATTCTCCCGAAGTTATACAATTAGCAAAGACTGATGGGAATTTGAAGCAGGCTGTTTGGTTTGAAGCAGTAATTCCCAGAGCAGCGGCACTTAGGAGCTTGTTAGAAACACAGATTGGTAGGATGGACATCTCAACAATGTTGATTCTTCCTATGCATGAGCATGGAATATTTTCCCACTTATTTGTGTCTTCTTGGATTTCTTTGAGCAGTGTTTTGTAGTTCTCATTGTAAAGGTCTTTCATTTCTCTCGTTAGGAAAATGCAGAGGTATTTCATTTTTTGTGGCTAATGTGAATGGGATTGTGGCTTTTATTTGGGTCTCTTCCTCCTTGTTGGTGGTGTATAAGAATGCAACTGACTTTTGCACATTTATTTTGTACCCTGATACTTTGCCAAAGTCCTTTATCAGTGTAAGCAGGTTTTTGACAGACTCTCTTGGATTTTCAAGGTTTAGGATCATATCATCAGCAAAGACGGATAACTTGACTTCCTCTTTTCCTATTTGGATACCTCTGATTTCCTTCTCTTGTCTAATTGCCTGGGCTAGGATTCCAACACGATATTGAACAAGAGGGGTGAGAGTGGGCAGCCTTGCCTTGTTCCAGTTTTCAGGGGAAATTTTTCTAGTTTCTGTCCATTTAGCAATATGTTAGCTGTGGGTTTGTTGTAATTGGCACTTACTATTTTGAGGTATGTTCCTTCTATACCTAGGTGTTTGGGGGTTTTTATCAAGAAGGGATGCTGGATTTTATCAGAAGCTTTTCTGCATCTAATGAGATAATCTACAGATGCAATGCAATACCCATTAAGTTACCAACATCATTCTTCTCAGACCTGGAAATGACAATATAGATATTCATATGGAAACATAAACAACCACAAATAGCCAAAACAATCCTTGGAAAGAGAAACAAAGCAGGAGGTATAACACTTCCAGACTTCAAACTTTCCTATAAGGCTGCAGTCATCAAAACAGCCTGGTATTGGTACAAGAACAGGCACATAGACCAATGGAACAGGATAGAGATTCCAGAAGCAAAGCCTCAATTCCTCAGCCGACTCATCTTTGACAAAGCCTCCAACAACAACTACTGGGGAGAGGAGAACCTATTCAGTAAATGGTGCTGGGAAAACTGGCTGATCACATGCAGAAGATTGAAACAGGACCCCTACCTATCACCATACACAAAAATTAACTCTAAATAGATCAAAGGCCTAAACGTAAAACCTCAAACTATAAGAATCTTAGAAAACTCAGGAGACACGCTTATGGAAATTGGAACTGGAAACCAATTCCTATACAGAAACCTAAAAGCCCATACCTTAAGAAATAAGATAGACAAGTGGAACCTCATCAAACTAACGAGCTTCTGCAAAGCAAAAAGAAACCATCAAGAGAGCAGGGAGACGGCCCACAGAATGGGAAAAAAAATGTGCCAACTGTATAACTGGACAAAGGCCTAACATTTAGGATCTACAAGGAACTCAAATGCGCGGAAAGGAAAAAAAACAGCCCCATTAAAAAGTGGGCAAAAGACATGAAGAGACACTTCTCAAAAGAAGATATACAGGCAGCCAACAGACACATTTACAGCCTCACGCATCATCAGAGAAATGCAAATCAAAACCACAATGAGATACCACCCAACCCCAGTAAGAATGGCAATCATTAATAAAACAAACAACAACAGATGCTGGCGAGGATGTCGAGAAAAAGAAATGCTTCTACAACTGCTGGTGGGAATGCAAACTAGTGCAATCTCTTTGGAAGACAGTGTGGTGGTCTCTGAAAGCACTAGAAATTGACCTTCCATATGACCCAGCAATTCCTCTATTGGGGATATACTCGGAGGAACTCAAATCATTTTACAAAAAAGATACCTGCACATGTACATTCTGCAGCTCTATTCACAATAGCAAAATCATGGAACCAACCATGCTGCCCATCAAAGCTGGACTGGATTTAAAAAATGTGGTACATATACACAATAGAATATTATATAGCCATAAAGAAGGACAAACATGTAGACTTCGCAGCAACTTGGATGGATTTAGAGTTGACCATGCTCAGTGATCTATCACAGAAACAAAGAGCAGCCGTATGTTCTCACTCATAAGCAGAACTTGAACAATTATAATACTATAAGAAAGTGATTGTCAGTAGTGGGAAACTGTCAGGGGAAGGGGATGGTATTGGCAGTTGAGGGAAGTTGCCAGGGGAGGGAGGGGTACACCTCATCAACAAGGGTACCTGCATAATCAACATTTGTATACCTAACCCTGAATTGCAACCCACATCTTTAAAATAAAAAAATTATTTAAAAAAATATATTGTCAGGATGTCAGTTCTTCCCAACTCTATCTATAGATTCAACACAATCCAAATCAAATTATCAGCAAGTTATTTTGTGGCCATCAACAAACTGATTCTAAAGCTCTGAGATGTCGTCAAGGGATACAAAGTTTCAGTTATGCAGAATGAATTAGTTCTAGAGATCAAATGTACAGAATAGTGATTACAGTTACTCAAACTCTATTATTTAATTAAAAATTGCTTGGAATACACCTTAAGTGTTCTTATCACAAAAAAGAAATTATACTGTGAGGTGACAAATATGTTAATTAGCTTGATTGTGGTACTCATTTCACAATGGTATATTAAAACTCACACTGTATACCATAAATATATACAACCTTTATATGCCAATATATCTCAATAAAGACAGAAAAAGACCTAGAATAGTCAACATAATATTGAAGTTGGAGAACTCACATTGCCAGATTTCAAGACTTACTATAAAACTCACATTGCCTGATTTCAAGACTTACTATAAAACTACATAAATCAAGACATCATGGTATGGTTTAAAAAAAAAAAAACAAACTCACAGGCTTCAGCAGCTGCACATAACAATCAACTAGAGTGGTGAGATACCACCACCTGCTGGGGATCCAAGGTAACAACATCAAAAGGGGAATGACAGAAGCTTTTCCCCCTTGATAAACATACACAGGCCAGATCTGAGTAATAGACTGGGCAGGGAGCCCAGTTCTGAACTGTCTTTCACAGCAGGCCAGGGTCAACTGACCCTAACTGTGAACAAATCTACCAGCCTGCAAAAGCAGCTAGAAATCAGAGCTGAAAGGACACTGGACTTAAAGGAAGTCTCAGAGTGTGCTTGGTTGGTTCTGTTTGTTTACTGATTTCAATCTATTACTTTTTTTTTTTTAATTTCTCTGTAAACCCCATCTTTGTATAGAGGAATAGCACACCAATAAGGAGGTTGGTTAGCTTGTATGTTACCATCATTGCATGTTTTAGTTTTTTCCTATGGTTGTTGGTTAGTCTGTAGTCATGGTTAGTGTTTTTCTTTTTGTTTCAGTCTTTGTATTTCTTTTCACTTGTCAGTGGGTATGCTCATCTGTTTTCTCTCTCACTCCTCTCTCTCCACCCCCATCTTCCCCCCACTGCCTGCTCCATTCTCTTTCCTCTGTTAACCTCATATTGCTTTCAGGGAGTAAACCTACAACCCCACTGCATGGACAGATTCCAAGGCAGTGGGAAGTGGGTTTCAGATTATCCACACACCTGTCAGCGGATACCGAGATCTGCAGATAGATTTTGATTCACAGCTCCCCCTTAATTAAATCTCAAAACTGCAAAAAGGACCGCTCCCAACCTACAGTCCAACTCCAGAATTCAACAAAGCAAGAGGAAATATATAAGGAAGAATCGGAGACTGAACAAACAGAAGTAAAAGCAACCCTTCTACCCCGGAATAACAGAATTAAAGAAGATGGGAAAGTGGAGGGAAAGAAAAAGTAGGGAGGAAAAATCTGCACAAATGAAGAAAAACCAAAAGAAGAATATAGGTCTCACATAGACCCCTGTGAGTTCAGACACTGACAAAACAGACTTCGGAACACAAACAATGAAGAGTCCCCAGAATGACTGGTCACATGCAACAAACCCAGACATCAAGATGTTATTAGAGTGAATAAAAAAAATCGAGGAGAGACAAGAGGAAAATAGGAAGGAGCTGATGACAGAAATAGCAGCAGTAAAGAATACTGTGATGGAAATAAATAACAAACTAATAAGCATGGAAAGCAGAATTAGCCAGGCAGAAGAAAGAATCTCAGAGCTTGAAGACCAAAATACAGAACTAACCCAAACTGTCAAAAACATAGAAAAGAAGCTTAAAGAGACAGAACAAAACCTTCAAGAGATGAATGATTACTGCAAGAAACCCAACCTAAGAGTAATTGGCCTTCCTGAGGCAGAGAGAGAGTCAGAGGCCACATTGGAACAAACATTTCATGCAATAATTCAAGAAAACTTCCCTCATCTCATCAGTGATGAAAAAATTCAAACACAAAAGATTCAGAGAACCCCTGTAAGACAACAAATGAGAAGACCAACTCCCAGACACATAATAATTCACCTAAGCAAAGTAGGTATAAAACAAAAAATCCTAAAGGCAGCAAGAATAAAAGGTCAGAGAGAAAAAGTAGGGAAGAAAAGAAGGGAAAACCAATTAGAATAGCAACAGATTTATCTACAGAAACCCTCCAGGCTAGGAGAGCTTGGAGCCCTATCTTCAAAGTTCTAAAAGATAAACAATTTCAACCAAGAATAATCTACCCAGCCAAGCTAAGCTTCATCAATGAGGAGGAATTGAAATCTTTCCCAGACATCCAATCCCTAAAAACCTACGCTGCCACCAGACCACCTCTACAAGAAACACTTAACAAAGTACTGAACAGCCAGGCTTGGTGGCTCAGCCTGTAATCCCACGCCTTGGGAGGCTGAAGTGAGTGGATTGCCTGAGCCCACAGGTTCGAGACCCGCCTGGGCAGGCGAAACCTCATCTCTACAATAAATCAAAAAAATTAGCCGGGCGTGGTAGCGCGCACCTGTAATTCCGGCTACTCGGAAGGCTGAGGCGGAAGGATTGCCAGAGCCCAGCAAGTCAAGGCTGCGGTGGCTGGGAGCGGCTACTGCACTCCAGTCTGGGCGATCGAGTGGGACTCCAACACAAAAAAAAAAAAAAAAAAAGGAAGTATTGAACACAGAAGAAAAGGGAAAAAGAACAACAACGTTCTTCACAAGAGTACAGGCAAAAGATAAAAACATGCATGAACCAACTCCAAAACCAAAACAAAGACAACAAACAAACAGGAATAACAACAACAACTCTGTAAGAACCTTATGATAGGGATCAACTCTCACATTTCAATATTTAGCCTAAGTGTGAATGAACTAAATGCACCACTGAAAAGACATAGAATAGCAAAATGGATAAAATATCACCAGGCAACAATTTATTGCCTTCAAGAGACTCACCTCACTAGAAAGGACACTCACAGACTCAAAGTAAGAGCATGGGAAACAAATTTTCAGGCAAACGGGACACAAAAGAAAGGAGGAGTCACGACCTTAATTTCAGACAAAATACCCTTTAAGCTATCAAAAATTTAAAAAGATACAGAAGGCCACTACATAATGATAAAAGGCTCAATCCATCCTAAAGAAATATCCATCCTAAACATATATGCACCCAACATAGGAGCGCCAACTTTCATAAAGCAGCTTCTAGGTAAACTCAAAAAATATATTGACTCTAACACTATCATAGCTGGGAACTTCAATACCCCACTCACAACCCTAGACAGAACATCAGGACAAAAAATCAGCAACGAGATCTGGAACCTCAATTTAACTCTTGACCAAATGGACTTAATTGATACTTACAGAACACTCCATCCAACAACCATAGAATATACATTCTACTCATCACCGCATGGAACGTACTCTAAGATTGACCACATACTTGGCCATAAATCAAGCATAAGCAAATTTTAAAAAATCGAAATTTTGCCCTGCACCTTCTCGGACCACAGTGGAATAAAAATAAACATCAACACCAACAAGGTTCCCCCAAAACCCACAAAGACATGGTCACTAACAGCATGATGCTAAACAACTCCTGGGTCAATGATGAAATCAAACCAGAGATTAAAAGATACCTGGAAACAAATGAAAATGAAGAAACATCTTACCAAAATCTCTGGGATGCCATGAAAGCTGTAGTAAGAGGGGAATTCATATCCCTATAAACGCACATGAAGAAAATGGAAGGATCACAAGTTAACAGCCTAACAAGTCACCTAAGGAAGCTGGAAAGGCAAGACCACCAAAACTCTAACTTCAGATCACCAAAATAAAAGCCTAAATCCGGGACATAGAAGACAAAAAGATAATACAAAAAAATCAATGAAACAAAAAGTTGGTTCTTTGAAAGGATAAACAAGATTGATGGTCCCCTAAGCTAGACTGACCAAGAAAAAGAGAAAACACCCAAATAAACACAATCAGAAACACAAATGATGAAATCACATCTGACCCTGAAGAAATACAAAAGATCATTAGAGACTACTATGTACACTTGTATGGAAACAAACTTGAAAACCGTAAGGAAATGGAAGACTTTCTGACATCACACAACCTGCCTAGGTTGAAACAAGAAGAAATCGAGACCCTAAATTGGCCAATAACAATCAAGGAAATTGACTATGTAATAAGAAAACTACCTACAAAAAAAAGCCCTGGACCAGATGGCTTTCCAGCAGAATTCTAAAAGACAATTTAAGAAGGAGCTGATACGAATCCTATTGAAAGTATTCCAGGCAATTGAGAAAGATGGAACTCTCCCCAAATCATTTTATGAAGCTAATATCACTCACATTGATACCCAAGCCATGTAAAGACCCAACAAAGGAAGAGAACTACAGGCCAATATCTTTGATGAACATAGATGCTAAAATTCTCAACGAGATCCTAGCTAACCAAATTGAACAACACATCTCAAAAATCATCCATCATGACTAAGTAGGCTTCATCCCTGGGACGCAAGGCTGGTTTAACATTCATAAAACCATAAATGTAATTAAATACATCAACAGATGTCAAAACAAAAACCACATGATTATATCATTAAATGCAGAAAAGCTTTTGATAAAATCCCCAGTACCCCTTCTTGATAAAAATCCTTGAACATCTAGGCATATGTGGAATATACCTCAAAATAGTAAAAGCCATCTACAGGAAACCCACAGCCAGGATAACCCTAAACAATAAAAAATTGGAACCATTTCCCTTGAAAACTGGAACAAGACAAGGATGCCCACTCTTACTCCTCCTGTTCAATACAGTATTGGAAGTCCTGGCTAGAGCAATCAGAGAAGAGAAGGCAATCAGGGGTATCCAAACAGGAAAGAGGAAGTCAAGTTATCTCTCTTTGCAGATGACATGATTGTGTACCTTGAAAATCCAAGAGAATCTGTCAAAAACCTCCTTGCACTGATAAAGGACTTTGGCAAAGTCTCAGGGTATAAAATAAAGGTGCAAAAGACAATCACATTTCTTTACACCAATAATAAATAAACAGAAACCCAAATAAAAAGCGCAATTCCATTCACAATAGCCACAAAAAAAATGAAATACCTTGGCATCTTCCTAACCAGAAACGTGAAAGACCTTTACAATGAAAACTACAAAACACTACTCAAAGAAATCAAAGATGACACAAACAAGTAGAAAAATATCCCATGCTCATGGATTGGAAGAATCAACATTGTGAAGATGTCCATCTTACCTAAGGCAATCTACAGATTGAATGCAATACCCATAAAATTACCAGCAACATTCTTCTCAGACCTAGAAAAAACAATACAGGAATTCATATGGAAACACAAATGACCAAGAATAGCCGGAACAATCCTCAGTTAAAAAAAACAAAGCAGAAGGTATCCCATTGCCAGACTTCAAACCTTACTATAAAGCTACAATAATCAAAACAGCTTGGTATTGGTACAGGAACAGGCATATAGACCAATGAAATAGAATTGAGATTCCAGAAGCAAAACCTCAATTTCTCAAGCAACTCATCTTCGACAAAGCCTCCACCACCCACCACTGGGGAGAGGAGAACCTATTCAGTAAATGGTGCTGGGAAAACTGACTGACTACATGCAAAAGGCTCAAAGAAGACCGCTATCTATCCCCATACACAAAGTGGATCAGAGACCTAAATGTAAGACCTCAAACCATAAGAACCTTAGAAAATGCAGGACACACCCTTATGGAAATTGAAACTGGCATCCAACTCCTGAACAAAACCTAAAACACATGGGCCATAAGAGATAAGATAAACAAGTGGGACCTCATTAAATGGACAGGTTTCTGCAAAGCCAAAGAAACCATCAAGAGAGCAGGGAGACAGCCCACAGACTGGGAAAAAGTATTTGCCAACTCCATGTCTGACAAAAGCCTAACATTTTGGATCTACAAGGAACTCAAACGTGCTGAAAAGAAAAAAACAAACAACCCCATCACAAAGTGGGCAAAAGATATGAACAGACACTTCTCAAAAGAAGACATACGAGCGGTCAACAGACACATGAAGAAATGTTCAACCTCACTAATCATCAAGGAGATGCAAATTAAAACTACACTGAGATACCACCTAACTCCAGTCAGAATGACGATTATCAGTAACAAAAAATAACAGATGCTGGAGAAGATGTGATGAAGAGGGAACACTTCTGCACTGTTGGTTGGAGTGTAAACTAGTACAGCCTCTGTGGAAATCAGTATGGCAATTCCTAAAAGCTCTAAAAATCAACCTTTCCTGCGACCTGGCAATCCCCCTACTGGGAATATACCCTGAAGAACTCAAATCACTCTATGAAAAAGATACCTGCACACGTATGTTTATTGTAGCATTGTTCACAATAGCAAGATCATGGAACCAACCACGCTGTCCATCAAAAGAGGATCGGATTAAAAAAATGTAGTACATATACACAATGGAATATTACGCAGCCATAAAAAAGAACAAAATCATGAATTTCGCAACAACCTGCATGGAACTGGAATTTATAATACTGAGTGATCTGTCACAGAAACAAAGATCTGAGTATCACATGTTCTCATTCATAAGTGGTCCTTGAACAACTATGGTAATACTATAAGAACAGGATTAGCCGGGCTGGGTGGCTCAGCCTGTAATCCCGCGCCTTGGGAGGCTGAGGTGAGTGGATTGCCTGAGCCCGCGGGTTCAAGACCCGCCTGGGCAGGCGAAACCTCATCTCTACAATAAATCAAAAAAATTAGCCAGGCGTGGTAACACGCGCCTGTAGTTCTAGCTACTTGGAAGGCTGTGGTGGAAGGATCGCCAGAGCCTAGCATGTCGAGGCTGCGGTGGCCCGGAAGAGGCCACTGCACTCCAGTCTGGGAGATGGAGTGAGATGCCAACTCAAAAAAAAAAAAAAAAAAGAACAGGATTGACAGTGATGGGAAAGTATAGGGTGGGCAGGGAAGGGAAGGGAGGTGGGATTAACAGTAGTCGATATCTGTCTGGGAATAGGGGAGCACACCTCATCAACAAGGGTACCTGCAAAATGCATATTTGTATGCCTAACCCTTAACTGTACCCCACAATTTTAAAATAAAAAATATGTAAAAAAAAAAAACCCATATACAAGAAAAAAAATATGGCATGTAATTTAATTTCAAAGCAGCCTTTAAGAAATAGTGGGGGTAAAATTGACTACAGAAAACTAAATGAAAGAGGCCTTTGTTCCATCAGGCATCAAAAGTTCCTCAGAATTTATTTTTGTATTTTCATTCTGTTTATTATACAATAATGGTAACTTAGACAAGAATAATATGTGAAAAGTGTGGAGGTAGAACTCAAGTGCTACTGATTAAATAAGATTTCTCCATGGGATTGTAAAAATAGATACAGTCTTAATTTTAGCAGTCATGACAGTAATCCCTTTCTACTTGCTTTGGTGACTTGCACTAACTGTTGTACAGTAAAAGATGCAAAATAAAATCACACATTTTTCCCTATGCAGAGTGAGGAGTAAATCTCTATTGTCATTCATGCATTCAGTCTTTCATTCATTCAACAAATATTTATTAAGCATCTGCTAGGCAGCAAGCACTGTTCTGCTGGCCGTTTGGATACTATAGAGACAAAGCTAAAAACATCTAAAAATTATTATTTTAAATATGCTACTCAGATGATTGTGGTCATTCTTCAGGTTTAGGAAGCACTAGTCTATGTTACATGGATGTTTAGTTCATATGTTCATTAACACTCATGGAGCATACATTTTCCATTTGGGAGAAGGCAGAAAATAAACAAATGAACAAATAAGTGCATAGTATAACAAATAATGATGAGTATTATACAGAAAAATATAGCAGGGTGGTACAGATTTAGGAAAAAGTGATATTATTCTGCATCCAGTAGTGGGGAAAGGTCCCACTAATAAGGCAGCATTTGAAGAAGATCTGAAGAAAGGGAGGGAGGGAGTCATGAGATATCTGGGGAAGAGGGCTCCAGGAAGCAGCATCAGGGAAGGCTCTGAAGCAGGAGTTTAACTGGGTTGGTTAAGGAATAGCAAGGAGACCAGTGTGACTGGGAAGTTGAGCTAAAGAGAGGTGTAGGGGGTAAGGTTAAAAAGTAGTGGAGGAGGCTAGTAAGACACTGAAAAGTCTTCGGTGTTTGTTTTGAATAAAATAGGAGGATTCTGGAGGGAAGAACACGATCTAACTTACGTATCTACAAAGTTACTCTAGCTGCTATGTTAAGGGTAAACCACAGGAGGAGCACATGTGGAAGCAGGGAGATGAGTTGGGTGAGGAAGGCAGTAACATGGGCAAAAAACATGGCAGTTTGAACGACAGCGGTCATGATGAGAGTGGTAAAAAAAACAATCAAATCTGTATGTATTTTGACAATAGAGCCAACGGGATATTCTGAAGGCTTAGAAATAAAGCTTTAGAAAAATAAAAGAATAAATGATATTAATTAATTAATTAATTAATTAATTTTAAAAAGCAGCGATTAAAAGTGTTTTGTGAGAATCAAATTATATCATTTGTTTAAAATGTATATCATGTTATGTGGAACATGCTAAGTTGTTTTTTTTTATATAGAATATTTTTTTATTGTGATATTGAGGGGTACAGTTAAGGGTTAGGTACACAAATATGTCTCGTTCAGCCACCCTTGTTGATAAGAAGTGTCCTCCCATCCCCAGACAGGTATTTACTGCCATTAATCCCTTCCCCTATCCCTCCCACTCCCCCATCGTTTCCCACCACTGTCAGTCATTTTCTTGTGGTAATACGTTGGATGATCAAGGTC
>CAUYQG010016663.1:0-10036 GCA_963574415.1 Tarsius wallacei
CTGAGATACCACCTAACTCCAGTCAGAATGGCAATTATCAATAACTCAAAAAATAACAGTTGCTGGAGAGGGTGTGGCGAAAAGGGAACACTTCTACACTATTGGTGGGAGTGTAAACTAGTGCAACCTCTTTGGAAAGCAGTGTGGCGATACCTAAGAGCACTAAATATCAACCTCCCATACGACCCCACAATCCCCCTACCGGGAATATACCCTGAAGAACTCAAATCACTCTATAAAAAAGATACCTGCACACATATGTTTATCTCAGCATTGTTCACAATAGCAAGAACCTGGAAGCAACCATGCTGTCCATCAAAAGAGAACTGGATAAAAAAAATGTGGTACATACACACAATGGAATACTATGCAGCAATAAAAAAGAGTGAAATCATGAATTTCACAGCAACATGGATGGAACTAGAGTCTATAATACTAAGTGACCTCTCACAGAAACAAAGAACTGAGTATCACAGGTTCTCACTCATATAGTCGACCTTGATCATCCAACGTATTACCATAAGAAAATGACTGACAGTGGTGGGAAACTTTGGATGGGGAGGGGTAGGGGGATGGAATTAATGGTAGTAAATATCTGGGAATGGGGAGACACCTCTCATCAACAGGGGTGCCCGAACAAAGCATATTTGTATGCCTAACCCTTAACTGTACCCCACAATATCATAATAAAAAATATATTTTTTAAAAAACCAGTCATATTTCTTAATCCATTTCCATGTGTTCAATAGAAACTTAACACATACTGTAATATGTCACCTGAGCGTCATAGCTTGCAATTATTTGAATATTTATATTTCTTCAGAAGTATTTTAATGAGAAGTTGAAAGACAATGCATTGAGGTTGTTAGTCAAACACAATACAAATTTTTAATTAATAAAATATGTGACATACATGATTCAACTTGAATTCCAGATATCATTATAGCATACATTCAGGCAAGATTTCAGGCCTCAGTCATATGATCTAAACGTGTTTAAAAAAATCAGACTTTTCTCCTGATTTAGGTTATTAATGTATCTCTCCCTTTTTAACCTCTACTTATAATCTAGTCATTGGTTTTATTAAGGTTTTCAATTACCCGAGCAAATACTTTTTCTTTCATTAAACACTAACCTTTCCTCTCATTTCAAATTTGTGTAGATCATATATTCTAATCTTAAACACAATGCACAAATATGCCTTAATAATGAGTATTCCTTTAGAAAATTATTTTGTTTCATTGTAAATTCATAGAATTATTAATTGTTTCATTATAAGTGAAAAATGTAGAAATTATTTGTGATATAACTATGAATATATCAAAGGAAAAACATCTTACAGAATCAATACAATGTTAGAAACACAATAACAGAAATATTTGTTCTCTTCTTAATTACAGGTTATACTCTTCATTCCAGCAAAGTACAAAAATGTCCATTATTATTTAAGGATTATAAATGTGTTTCAATCACTTCTTTTCTTTCATTTTCTGACGCATTGATATCCTTTCCTTGATATTTTTTCTTTATAGAATAAATTAATATAATAAAAAAAAGAAGTGCCAAGATTCTCAAACTTGAAGTTAAGCCCAAGTAGACCCTTCTGTGAAAAGAGAATAAAATGAGAAGATTGTTATTTAAAAATTGTGTGGAATAGCTTAAAACATTTTTCTGCAGGACGGAAAACTAAAAGAAAAAAATTGAAATTATACATAAAAATATTAAGACAACAATTCTAGTAAGTTGTTTCATTTGAGGAATAACGAATTTTGTTATTGTAAATGGATTATGAAGCAACAAAAACTAAGCTCCAGCTGTCTCTAGTTTTTCTTGTGGAGGCAAGAAAATACACAATTCCAATTTCCTCAAGCTGTTCTGTTCAGCTAAGTAGTAGGAAGGAGAAAATTAGAAACATACTTAGAGTTTATAGTCTAGAGCTACAGATGTACTAAAACACTGAGGCCTGCCTAATCATGGGGCTATAGTATACCAACCCTTCTCCAGCATCTTACACCACATTACTAAAAGGTTATTTATGACAGTTCCTTTTACCCAATACATTCTGGCTCACTGTTAAGAAAAAATACAAGTTCTATTAAAAAGCAAAAAGCAAAGTATGAAGAAAATGAGCAAGTCTTAAAACCAGACCCAGATATGTCAGAGATGTTGGAATTATGAAAATGGGAATACAAAACAACTATCATTAACATGGTAAGAGCTGTACTGGATACAGTAGACAGTATGCAAAAATAAACGGGCAAGGTTAGCAGAGAGATAAAAATTCTAAGAAGCAAAGAGAAATGTTAAAGATCAAAAATTCAGTAACAGAAATGAACAAGGCCTTTGATGAGCTTATTAGTAGATAGAATAGAGGTGAGGAAAGAATCTCTAACAGAAACCTCCAAAACTGAAAAGCAAAGAGAAATAAGGCTAAACAATAAAAAGAAAAATAGAATATCCAAGAAGTTTGAGAAAACTACATACTGTGTGTAATAGAAATATAAAAAGAAGAAGGAAGACAGAAAAGGAATAAAAATAATATTTTAAAAAATAAGTACTGAGATCTTTTCTTAAATTAATGTCAGACACTAAAGCACAGATCCAGGAAGCTCACACCACAAAAAAATAAAAATAAAAATAAATTAAAAATATCAAAGATAAAGACAACGTCCTGAAAGAATCAGAAGAAAAAGAATACTAAACAGAGAGTAGAGCAAAATATTACATTAGACTTCTCTTCAGAAACCATGCAAGGAAGAAGACAGTAGAGTGAAATATTTAGAGTTAAGAGAAAGAAAAACAAGCACAAAAACAAACCAAAAAAAAAAAAAAAAGAATAGCCCGACAAGCTAAAATTTGTGCACATGAATCATCTTTCAAAAGTGCAGTAAAAATAAAGGATTTCTCAAACAAACAAAATTGAGGGAATGTTTGCCAGTAAATGATTTTGCAAGAAATGTTAAAAGAAGTTATTTAGTGAGAAGGAAAATGATATAGGTCAAAAATTTAGATATACATTAAGAAAGGAAAAGCATCAGTTAAGAAACAAGGCAAATTAAAGCGTTTTTAAATTCTAAATTGATCTGTCAGATAATAGTTTGTTCAAAATAATAATGGCAACATTGTGTTTAATTATATAAAATATACATGATTATTCACATGTTTATGTGTGCTTATGTTTAAGTGAAATGAGTGACAGCAATGACACAAGGAATAGGAGGTAAGAATTAGGGTTATTATGATATTATGAGGTACTCACACTACCTGGGGAGTAATATAGTATTCTTTGAAAGTGAATTTAGGTTAGTTATAAATGCATATTGCAAACTTTGGGAAAACTACTATTTTTTAAAAATAAAACAGATAAGCTAAGAAAGAAGAAAAATGGAATAATATAAAATAATTAAAACCACATTGGGAAAAAGAATGGAAGACAAAAATCATATTGAAGAATAAGGACAACACATAGAAAACAGTAATAAATATGGGTAATATTAATTCAACTGGATCAGTAATCACTTTTAATACCAATGATTTAAAAACACCAATTAAAAGACCACACTTGTTAGAAGATTTTTTAACAAGTACCAAATTATATATACATGTAGATCTTATTTGTGTGTGTGTGTGTGTATATATATACACACACAAAAATATCTATATAAAGATATATAGTATATAAAAGTAATTGGATAGAGAAAGATACACCATGCTAATAGTAATCAAAAGAAGGTAGAATTTGCTATACTAATTTTAAGCAGAACAGGATTCAAAGCAAAGCAAGCTATCAGGGATCTTAAAAGGGCCTTACGTAATAATAAAGTCAATTCTCTATTATCTTTTAAAAAAAAGCTATTTTTAAGAAGCATCTAAAAATAGAGTGTCTCAATATGTGAAGAAACAATAATAGAACTTAGAGAAGTAATACAGTAAATCCACACTTCACATTGTCATTAGGTTCTTGGAAACTGTGACTTAAAGTAAAATAATGTACTATGTAATGAAACCAATTTTATCATAGGTTAATTAATATAAATAAGAGTTAAGCTCCTTCGGAATGTAGTATGTTAAAATTGCTTTCTAAGAACATACCAATGATGTTAAGGAAGGACTTACTATAGATGCACTATTATGGTTGGAGACTTCAACACACATCAGAAATGGACAGATTTGGCAGACAAAATCAGTAAGGACATAGTTGAACTCAATAACACTCTCAATCAACAGTACTAATTAACATGAGTTGAAAAATGTATCAAACGGCAACAGAATACACATTCCTCTCAAGATCACATAGAATAATCACCAAGATGAATCACATTCTGGGCTATAAAACATACTTTAACAAATGTAAAAGAATAGAAATCATACAATGTTCTCAGACAATAGAATTAAACTAGAAGTCAATACAGAAAGATAACTGGAAAATTTCAAAATGCATAAAGATTGGTAATACACCTCTAGATAGTATATACGTCAAAGAAATCTCATGGGAAATTTAAAAATATTTTGAATTAAATGAAAATGAAAATATGTCAAAATTAACAGGATGCAGCAAAAACAGTGCTTATAGAAAAATTCATATCATTAGTACATATATTAGAAGTAAAGAAAGTTTTAAATCAATTATTTAATCTTTTTTCCTCAGGAAACTAGAAAAAGAAAAGCAAATTAGATACACAATAAGCAGAAGAGCAAATTAAGTGCAAAATAATAATAAAAATTGAATAGATATCAACACTTGAAAACAGGGTATCAACAGAGAAAGTCAACACAACTAAAACCTGTTATTTTAGAAAACATGAATAAAATTGATGAGCTTCTTGCGAAGCTAACTAAGAAAAAAAAAGGACACAAGTTACTAGTGTCAGAAATGGAAGTCAAAATATCGCTGCACATCCCTTAGACACTAAAAGGTTAAAAAATAAATACTATAAAAAACATTATGCCCACAATTCTAATAACCTGAATGAAATGAGCCGACTCCTTGAAAACACTATCCAGTCCACTTCTGTTGGACATCTGGTTGATTCTATATTTTTGCTATTATGAATAGTGCTGCAACAAGCATAAGCACACTGGTGTCTTTTGGATAGAGCAGATTATGTTCCTCTGGATATATTCCAGCATTGGGATTGCTGTGTCAAATGGTAGCTCAATTTTCAGTTCCTTGAGAAATCACCAACTGCTCTCCACAAAGATTGGACTAGTTTACACATAGAAGCATTCTCTTTTCTACACAGCCTTACCAACACCTATTGTTTTTTGACTTTTTAATGATAGCCAACCTGACCCGTGTGAGATGGTATCTCATTGTAGTTGTGAGTTGTATTTCTCTGATAATTAGTGAAGCTCAGAATTTTTTCATATGTTTGCTGGCTAATTGTATGTCTTTGAGAAGTGTCTGTTCATGTCCTTCACCCACTGTTTAATGGGGTTAAAGTTTGTTTGTTTGTTCCTGTTAATTTGTTTGAGTTCCTTGTAGATCCTGGATGTTAGGCATTTGTCAGATGCATAGCTTGAAAATGTTTTTTTCCTGTTCTATGGGTCTTCTCTTTATATTCTTGATGGTTTCTTTGGCTGTGCAAAAACTGGGATTTATCACAGAAACAAAAAACTGAATACTATGTGTTCTGACTTATAAGTGGGTGCTAAATATCTGGCACATGGGCACAAAGACAGGAACAACAGACACTGAGCACTGCTAAAGGAGAGAGTGATGTGATGGGAACACACAAACACCCTATGGTATCATACTCACTACTAAAGGGGATAGGGCTTGCAAGAAGCTCAAACATCACCTACATACAGTGTGTTTATGTAGCGAATCCTCACACGTACTCTATGACTCTAAAATAAATAAATTAGTAAATAAGTAAGTAAATAAATAATACAATCTATCAAAATTCACACAAGAAAAAATGGATGATCATTTAGGTCTACATCTGTTAAAGAAACGAATTAATAATTAATAACCTTCTAAAACCGAAAGCCCCAAACCAAGATGGGGCTATTGATGAGTACTATCAAACACTTAAGGAAGAACTTAGACCAACCCTTTACTATCTCTTTCAGAAAATAGAAACAGTAGAAATACTTCCTACCTCACATTATGATGCCCGCATTACTCTACTACCAAAATCATTCAAAGACATGACAAGAAAACTATGGTAGATGGCACTTACTTTTATGAGGTAGGTTCCTTCTATGCCTAGGTGTTTGAGGGCTTTTTCAAGAAGGGATGCTGGATTTTATCAAAAGCTTTTTCTGGCATCTAATAATATAATCATGTGGTTCTTGTTTTTACATCTGTTGAAGTCTACTTGGTCATGATAGATGATTTTTAACATGTGTTGTTGGATGAGATTTGCTAAACCTTGTTGAGAATTTTTCCATCTATGTTTATCAGGGATATTGGCCTGTAGTTCTCTATTTTTGTTGGATCTTAACCAAGTTTGGGTGTCAATATGATGGTAGCTTCATAAAGTGATTTGGGGAGGGTTTTGTCTTTCCTGATTGCTTGGAATACTTTCAATAGGATTGGTATTAGCTCCTCCCTGTATGTTTTATAGAACTCTGCTGGAAAGCTATCTGGTCTGGGACTTTTTTGTGTGTGTGGCGGGGGTAGTTTTCTAATGAAGGAGTCAATTTCCTGGGTTGTTATTGGTCTATTTAGTGTCTCAATGTCTTCTTGTTTCAATCTTGGGAGGTTGTGTAATGTCAGAAAGTCCTCCATTTTATTTAGGTTATCAAGTTTGTTTCCATCAGGTGTGCATAGTAATCTCTGATAATCTTTGATATTTCTTCAGGGCCAGTTGTGATTTGATCATTTGCATTTTTTATTTTGTTTCTTTGGGATTTTTCTCTCTTTCTCTGGGTCATTTGGGCTAGGGGTGTATCGCTTTTGCTTATCCTTTCAAAGAACAAGCTATTTCTTTTGAAAACTACAAAACACTGCTCAAAGAAATCCAAGGAGACACAAACAAATGGAAAAATATTCCAAGATCATGGATAGGAAAAATCAATATTGTTAAGTTGTCTATCTTCCCAAAGGAAATTGAGATTCAATGCAATATCCATTAAATTACCAACATTATTCTTCTCAGACCTGGAAATGACATTACAGAATTTATATGGGAACACAAACGACAACAAATAGCCAAAACAATCCATAGCGAAAGAAACAAAGCAGGAATTATCACACTTACAGACTTTAAACTTTGCCATAATGCTGCAATAATCAAAACAACCTGGTATTGGAACAAGAATAGGCATATAGAACAATGGAACAGGATAGAGATTCCAGAAGCAAAACCTGAATTTCTCAACCAACTCATCTTCGACAAAGCATTCACCAACAACTTGTTGAGGAGAACCTATTCAGTAAATGGTGCTGGGAAAACTAGCTGACCACATGCAGAAGATTGAAACATGACTCCCACCTATCACCATACACAAAAATCAACTCTAAATGGATCAAAGACCTAAATGCAAAACCTCCTACTATAAGAACCTTAGAATACACAAGCAACACTCTTATGGAAATTGGAACTGGCAATCAATTCCTGATCAAAACCTCAAGTGCTGATGATATAAGAGATAAGATAGACAAGTGGGACCTCATCAAACTGAAAACCTTCTGCAAAGTCAAGGAAACCATCAAGAGAGTGGGAAGGCAGCCCACAGAATGGGGTTAAAATTTTTTTGCCAACTCTATATCTGACAAAGACCTAACTTCTAGTATCTACAAGGAATTCAAATGTGCCAAAAGGGAAAAAAACAAACATCCTCATTAAAAAGTGGGCAAAAGACATTAATAGATCTTTCTAAAAAGAAGATACATGAACAGTCAACAAACACATAAAAAAGCACTTAGCCTTATTAATCATCAGAGAAATGCAAATCAAATTCACATGTGATTTCACCTAACTGCAGTAAGAATGGCCATCATTAATAAAACCAACAACAACAGATGCTAGCGAGGATGCAGAGAAAAGGGAATGCAAACTAGTGCAACCTCTTTGGAAAATCATGTGGCAATTTCTAAAGGATCTATGCATTGACCTTCCACATGACAAAGCAATCACCCTACTGGGAATATACCCAGAGTAACTCAAGCCATTCTAAAAAAAAGGTACCTGCATATGCATGTTTATTGCAGGGCTATTCACAATAGCAAAAAGATTCAACCAACCATGCTGCCCATTGAAACTGGAGTGGATTTAAAAAATGTGGTACATATACATAATGGCATATTACTCAGCCATAAAGGAAGAAAAACATATGGACTTTGCAACAATTTGGATGGATTTAGAGTTCATAATACTCAGTGATCTATCACAGAAACAAAGAACAGAGTACTATATATTATCATTCATAAGCGAACCCTGAACATTTATTGTAATACTATAAGAAATGGATTGGTAGTAGTGGGATACTGCCAGGGTGGGAGTTGGGGACACAACTTAATAAAGGTAGCTTTTCTCAAACCAGGTGAAGTGGAGACGAAAAGGAGGCCCAAACTTTACCTGTATGGTGACCACTTGTATACCAATCCTGAAGTGTACCCCACATTTTTAAAATAAAAAAAAATCAAGCAATAAAAGAAAACTATGGAGCTATATCTCTTATAAACATAGATGCAAAATTTTACAAAAAACAATACAGGCTAAAGAAAAAAATAACATGTTCACATTGATAGAAGCAGAAAATTCATTTGACAAAATAAAACACCCATTCATGGTTAAAAAAAAATAATAAACTAACACTAAATTACAAATAGAGGGCAATCTCCTCCAGTCCCCTCTCACTCTGGGGGCTTTTCTGTCCTCTCAATAAATCCTGCTTTCCCACCAAAAAAAAAAAAAATTTACAAATAGAGGAGAACTTCCTCAATTTAATTTTTAAAAGCCTTCACCTAGCACAATACTTAATGTTGAGGCTCTCAAAGCTTTTCCATTTTTCAGGAACAAGGCAAAGATGTCCCTTCTCACCATTGTTTTTCAACAAGTTCCCTCAAAAACTAGCTAATGTTTATTATTATAATTATCAACAAGGTTAATATACCAAAGTCAAACATTGTTCTATATATCAGAAATGGAAAAGTGAAATTTGAAATTTAAAGCAATTACCATTTATACTGGCATTCTCAAAAAAGAAATGCTTAGATACAAATCTAACAAAATATGCATAAGAGCTATACTAAGAGAACTATAAAATTCTGATGAGAGAAATTAAAGAACTAAAGAATGAAGAGATGTTCAATTTTCATTTAAATAGAGGAAGACTCAATATTGTCAAGATGTCAGTTCTTCCCAACTTGATCTGTAGATTCAAGGCAATCCCAATAAAAATCCCAGTAACATATTTTGTGTATATTGACAAACTGATTCTAAAGTTTATATGAAGAGCCAAAGTCCCAGACTAGCCAAGACCATACTTAAAGAGAAGAACACGGTATTAGGAATGACACTACCTGACCTCAGTATAGTCATACTATAAAGATATAATAATCAAGACAGTCTGGTTTAGTGAAATAATAGACAAATACATAAATGGAACAGAATAGAGAGGATAAAAATAGATTCACTTAAATATAATCAACTAGCCGGGCTCGGTGGCTCAGCCTGTAATCCCGCGCCTTTGGGAGGCTGAGGTGAGTGGATTGCCTGAGCCCGCAGGTTCGAGACCCGCCTGGGCAAGCAAGACCTCATTTCTACAATAAATCAAAAAATTAGCCAGGCGTGGTAGTGCGCGCCTGTAGTTCCAGCTACTTGGAAGGCTTAGGCAGAAGGATCGCCAGAGCCCAGCAGGTCAAGGCTGCGGTGGCCGGGAGCGGCCACTGCACTCCAGTCTGAGCGACAGAGTGAGACTCCAACTCAAAATAAAAAAAAAAATATATATATATATATAATCAACTGATCTTTAATAAAAACAAAAGCAAGACAATGGCAATAAGCCTTTTCACTAAATGCTGCTAATACACTAGCATCTACATGCAAGATAATGAAACTAAACAAAGATTCTTAATTTAAAG
>CAUYQG010016664.1:0-41140 GCA_963574415.1 Tarsius wallacei
AGCGCACGCCTGTAGTTCCGGCTACTCGGAAGGCTGAGGCGGAAGGATCGCCGGAGCCCAGCGGGTCGAGGCTGCGGTGGCCGGGAGCGGCCACTGCACTCCAGTCTGGGCGACGGAGTGAGACGCCAACTCAAAAAAAAAGGAACACACAGACCAAAGCTGACTTTAGTGAGATTTTATAAATAAATATATATATATACACTTAAAAAAATATATATACACAGAGAAAAGCAGACAGCAGCCTGATGCATCACTGTAATTATTAAAACTTACTCTAGGGTTTGAATTTTTGTACATCATCCCGTCTTTGCAATTGTGACTTTTCTGATGCCCTTGCCTAGTCATGTCTGCATAGCTCCCTCGTGTATGTGCCTTGGCCTCCTGTTTTCAGGCCACACGCATGACACCACCTGAGAAAGGGCTCAGCAGCAGTGCTACCAGGCTAGAAAACCAAGACCTTATGCTATGGGAATTTTCAGCTAGCAAGTTGATGATAAGACATTGAGCTCAGTGAGATTGCAGTTAATAATATAATGGGCCAGGTGCGGTGGCTCAGCCTAATATCCCAGCCTTTTGGGAGGCCAAAGTGGGAGGATTGCCTGAGCCCACGGGTTCGAGACTAGCCTGGGCAACTTGGTGAGACCTTGGCTCTACAATAAATCACAAATACTAGCCGGGCGTGGTGGCACATGCCTGTAGTTCCAGCTACCTGGAAGGCTGAGGTGGAAGGATCACCTAAACCCAGCAGGCTGAGGTTGCAGTGGCCGTAAGCATGCCACTGCATTCCAGCCTGGGTGACAAGAGTGAGACTCCATCTCAAAATAATAATGATAATAATAATAATAATATAATGGAGGCCAATGGTACAGGTCTACAAGGATAATTGGATTTCTGGAATGCTCTTTTTCATCACTGGATCTCTCCTAGAAATTGTTTTAAAGTATCACTGCCCATCTCCACACTGTGACCGCATTATGAAATGCAAATTTGTATCTGAATTGGGTGAGTATTAGGGTTGCATACTATCTAGGCTCCATTCAGGTCTATAGTTTTATGAATATTTGTATACAATGACAGACTTTCTAAAAACTCTCTAAGTTTGCAAATTGTCTTTAGTTAGGAACCTAATCCATGAAAACAGCATGTTTATTTATTCATTTTTATTTGTATGGGCTTGTCTGGAAGAAACATACTTATTTAAAAGAAATACTCAGGAAAGAAAATGTAGAAAATTGACCAAAGCAGAAGAAAATGCCACCCAAAGTCTCCCACTCCAATAAAACCCCTCTGATATTTTGATATGTTGTATTCAGATTTTTATAAGTATAGGTGTGTTTGTTTCACATGTATGCTATAATCTGAATATGCTGTCTTGTGTTCCAACATTTTCAACTTCATTAAACAGTTGTTTTTTTTTAACAAACTCATAATTTAAATTTTTAATAACTTTTTAAATGCATAAAGTTAGACATTCTAACCATATTCTATTTTTTTCTATTATAAATACATCTTCATGCAAAAAACATTTTTTATTTTCTTTACTTATGTTTATCTCCTTAGGAACTATTCTTCCCTCTCTCCAACCACCTCCAAAAGATTAGGCCCAAATCTCACAGTTCCTTTCATATCACAACCACAAATGATATATTTAAATCGTTAGTAGATGAATGTCTATTGTATCTTCTACACTATAACCTCCTGAGTGTGGAACATTATCTGTTTTGGTGATCATTTTATTCCCCAGTATCCAGCACAGTATCTAAAACATAGGATAGGTGCACAGTAGACAAGATATTGGGACAAGGGACAGGTATATAAATCAATAATTGAAAACAAACTTCCATGTGTACAGAGAACTAAATAGACATTATTTTAATGTTAGTGGAACAAGTAGATAACTATTTTGAAATAAAAAATTTTAATTAGATCTCTACTCATTAGCAAATGCCATAATAAATCAGAGAGAGATTTAAAAGTTATGTATTTAAAAAGTTAAGCCACATACACACAAATAAGATGTGAGTGACTATCTGTCTCTGTATGGAGAAGTGTTTTCTAAATTATCTAACAATGCAAAAAAATCTCAAAGTGTAAATCTTCCAGACCATTTGAAAATGTGGAATTTCTAAGCATCACAAATATCACATACAAAATTAAAGGATAGATAAGATTCCTAAACTAATACCTGCTCAAGTATGAAACATAAGAATTAATATTCTTTCTCTAGCCACTGTCTGAATACATCTACAAGAAAAAGGGATTTTAATCCAACTGATAAGTGGGAAGATGACATGTGTACAAAAGATAAATTACATGTAAGAAATAAAAATTAAAAATGTTTAGCTTTAATTGGAAAAAATGCTGGTTAATCAGAGTTGGCATTTTTCACACAAGATTCAAAAATCTGTAAATAATTAATATTGATGAAGGTATTTTACAAGAGACAGTCACATAACTTGCTATAAGCAGGGGACATTGGTACAATCTTTCGAAGTCTTCTAAGTTGAGCATATCTTATTTTGATAATCAAGATAAAATAAGAAACTGAACGGACTAAGGCTCAGAATGATTCCCATTTTGTTTATTTCTTCCTTAAACACACCCAACGATTGTCCTGTAGTACAAAACCAAATTTTTGTTTTTAGCCTATGTCCCCAAATAAATGGTCAGCTTCTTTGAAGGCAGGGACATTATGTGACTCATCTTTTTAATCACTCAAGGTCTGCAAACAGTAGGTGCTCAAGCAGTGTTAGAATGGAATTTAAATTTGACATATACACAGCAAATGAACAAGGGTCTCCTGGTATAAACATCAATGCAAATTTCAAATCTCTCTACTCATTCTTTGAAAATTACAGGATGGATTATAATTCAAAATCTTAAGAAAAAAAAAAAAAGACCCTTTGGGTACATGCACACAGTCAATTCTCTCCCAAAGCACATATTTTAAGTCAAGTTCAAGAAAGAAAGCATTGCCAGGGGAAAGAGTGTTTTGCCATAATAATGATGTAAGTGTTGCTATTGGAAGGATTGCCTTTTTCATGATTATGAATACAGAGTGCCAGCATGTGTGTGGGCATTTCACCCAGGCAGCTCACTGATTTCTAACAAGGAATTATTGGTTTATTTGGCAAGTGAGAACTAAAAATAAAAATTTAAACTCCCCAACCAACTGGATGAACCCCTTTTCGGCCAAAGTGACTCCAGAGGATCCCTAAAAATGGAGTTCTTTGCCATGACAGGACGGGAGGTCTAACACACCTCATTATACCCCTTGCTTTTGTAGTTTAAACACAACTAATAAATATTAATGTTAAAATACAGATCATAAAACTGACCAAACAAACTCTTTGTGGCAATAAGATACCAAATTATAAACAAGATGTAAGGCCATGCCAGTCAATGGTTAAGTTACACACTCCTACATTAAGAATACACCACATTCTAACTGCCACAAGGTTTTTTTTCCCCTTTTTCTTTAGTAATTAAACAAGCACTGGGCTTGAGGTATGCAATGTTAAGGCAGTTGCATCTAAAGCTGTTAGAACTATGTTTCCCAGATTTTCCTTTCCAACCACCAGAAGCTGAGTAACTGACCCCCCATCCCACAAGTTATAACTACTACTTTGGTTGAACAAGAGATTGATCTCTGCAACTTTCTCCTGATAAGAGACCACTGACCATGGACTGGTTCCGGCCAGTTTGCAGAGGCTGAGCACTTGAGTGCCTTCGTGTCCTTGCCTCATCTTTTGACATGTAGAACCGAATTGTAATATTTTTAAATGTCAAGTCTCCACCCCAAGGTGAACATGGGTTGCATGTTAACATGCATGTTTACTTATCACCCATGCACATATCCCCTTTCATGAATACTCATACCTCCTCCTAGAATCTGTTTAATATGTATATTTAGCTTGATGGGAGGTGATTCAAATGACACCTATCTTATAGCAGACAAAACCATCCTTGCCCACTAACCCCATCTTCAATCTTCAGTGCCCCAGCACTGCTAACCAACACCACAGTGATCCCCCTTCAGGGTGAATTCTTCCAGGGTGAATTATATCTTTATGGTATGGTATGATGCAAGTGATATCAGCCTCCAGGAGACCTATCAGTTGTCCCTCCAGGAGGCACTTGGGCCATAATGAGCTCTATCATCCTCCAGTCATGTCTGAACTCATGGCGGACACATCTTAGAAATGGCTTTCAGTTTCCTGACACATTCACTATCTCATACTTTTCTTCCTAATTAAGTCTGTCTGTTGGATTTGTCATCTCCTTAAACAGACTTTAGCTGCTCAAAATAACAGTGTAGTGCCTTTGTACTGTATCAACTTAGCTCACTGGAACTATGTTTCCCAGATTTTCCTTTCCTGTATGGTTCCAGGTTTAGCGTTAGCCATTGGAAAAATTCTCACAAATATCTGGTAGAGACAGAATATCCTCATGCATCCCAGTTGGTCTCATTGGTTCTGGTTTGTCCTTAAACTTCTAACTTGTCGTGCTCACCTCCATGAACTTCCACAAAGATGTCAAGGCTATCTCATCAATACATCTCTTTTTCTAAGTATTGGTAACAGTGCAGAGAAAAGGGAGCCTTTGTACACTGTTGATGGAGATGTAGAATCGTGCAGCCACTATGGAAAATATTATGAAGGTTCCTAAAGAAATGAAAAATAGAACTACCATATGACCCAACAATTTCTTTTCTGGGCATTTACCCAAAGGAAATGAAGTTATTACCTCGTAAAAACATATGCATTCCCATTCTCATTGCAACATTATTCTGAAAAGCCAAGATATGAAAACAGCCAACGTGTTTGTTGAAGACGAATGGATAAAGAAATTGTGATATGTGTATACAATATAATCAAATATTATATAGCCTTTAAAAAGAGCTAGATCTTGCCATTTGTCACAATGTAGAATTGTGCAGCCACTATGGAAAATATTATGAAGGTCCCTAAAGAAATTAAAAATAGAACAAATACAGCGAAACAGAGCAGGGGTGAGGGGTAGAGTGAGGAATAAGATGTAGGTCAAAGAGTTCAAAGTTTTAGGTATAGAGGATGAATTAGCCTGGAGATCTAATGAGCAACATGAGGGCTCTAATTAATAATGTTGTGTTGTATGCTGATAATTTGCCAAGAGAGTAGATTTTTAAGTACTCTTACCATACAAAAAGAAATTAATTATATAAGATGATGGATATGTTAACCTTTGTGGATGTATACCTTTGTGACTGTAGTAATCACTTCACTACGGTACTCTTATGAGTCCCATAGCATTGCTTCACTCAGCAACAGGCCACATGTACGATGATGGTCCTATAAGATTATAATGGAGCTGAAAATTTCCTAATGCCTAATGACATCATAACCATCATAATGTCATAGCAGCACACGTTACTCACGTTTGTGGAGATGCTGTTGTAAACAAACCTACTGCACTACCAGTCATAGAAAAGTCTAGCACATACAATTATGCACAGTACATAATACTTGATAATAATAATAATAATAGATGTCTGTGTTAGTGGCTCCTGCATTTGCTGTACTATACTTTTTTTTTTTGAGTTGGAGTCTCACTCTATCACACAGGCCGGAGTGCAGTGGCACGTTCATGGTCACTCCACTATCAACCTGCTGGGCTCCAGCGATCCTTCTGCCTCAGCCTTCCAAGTAGCTGGAACTACAGGCTCACGCTACCACGCCTGGCTAATTTTTTATTTATTGTAGAGATGAGGTCTCGCCAAGTTGCCCAGGCTGTTCTCGAACCGCAGGCTCAGGCAATCTGCTCACCTCAGCCTCTCAAAGTGCTAGGATTACAGGCTGAGCCACCGAGCAGTCTTATACTATACTTTTAATCATTATTTTAGAGTGTAGTCCTACTTATTTAAAAAATGTCAACTGTAAAACAGTCACAGGCAGATCCTTCAGGAGAATTCTAGAAGACGGCATTGTGATCATAGGAGATGACATCTTCATGTATATTATTGCCCCTGATGATCTTCCACTGAGACAAGATATGAGGGTGAAAGATAGTGATATTGATGATCCTGACTCTATGTAGGCCTAGGCTAATGTGTATGCTTCTGCCTTAGTTTTGAACAAATCAAAGTTTAAAAAGTGAAAATAATTGAGTAAAAATAAAATTTAAATATAAAAAACCTTATAGAATAAGAATATAAAGAAAAATATTCTGGGCTGGATGCAGTGGCTCAAGTCTGTAATCCCAGCACTTTGGGAAGCTGAGGCGAGAGGATTGCCTGAGCCCAGGGGTTCGTGACCAGCCTGGGCAACTTGGTGAGACCTCATCTCTACAATAAATCAAAAAAATTAGCCGGGCATGGTGGTACTCGCCTGTAGTTCCAGCTACTAGGAAGGTTGTCTCAGAAAGATCTCCTGAGCCCAGCAGATCGAGGCTGCGGTGGCCGTGAGTGTGCCACTACACTCCAGCCTGGGTGACAGAGTGAGACTCTTACTCAAAAAAAAACAAAAAAAATTATGTACAGTTGTACAATATGTTTGTGTTTTGTTATTACAAAAGAGACCAAAAGTTTTAAAAAAATAAAAGTTTATAAAGTAAAAAAGAGTTACATTAAGCTAAGTTTAATTTATTGTTGAAAAAGAAAACTATTTTTTATCAGTTTAGTGTAGCCTAAGTGTACAGTGTGGATAAAGTCTACAGTGGTGCACAGTAGTGTCCCAGGACTTCACATTCACTCACCACTCACTCACTGACTAGCCCAGAACAACTTCCAGTTCTGCAAGTTCCATGCAGATAGACCATTTAAAAAATCTTCTTTACTGTTTTGATTGTACCTTTTCTATGTTTCGATATACAAATACTACTTACTACAGTGTTATAATTGCCTACAGTATTCAGTACAATAACATGCTATACAAGTGAGAAATAGGCTATAATGTGTAGTAGGGTATACCATCTAGGTTTGTGTGAGTACACTCTGCGATATTTATACAAGAATGAAATTGCTTAACAACTCATTTCCCAGAAATTATCCTGTCCTAAGTTATGTATATCCTTTGATTGCACACCTTAAATATATACAGCATTTATATACTGTCATTTTCCTCAACGTTGTTTTGTTACAACATTGATGAAGGGAAAAAAAGAAATCCATTCTCTGCTGGGGCCACTGACTGTGTGGAGTTCGTATATTCTCCCATGTCTGTGTGGGTTTTCTCTGGATCTTCTAGTCTCCTCTCACCTTCCAAAGATGTGTACGTTAGGTAAATTGGCGTGCCTACATGGCCCCAGTGTGAATGAGCATGAGTGTGTTTGTGTGAGTCACTCTTCAATGGGATGGCGTCCTGACCAAGGCTGGTTGCCATCTTGCACCCAGAACTGCCGGGAGAGGATCCAACTACTTAAGACCCTGAAGTGGATTAACTGGGTAAACAATTATCTTACTTGTGTTTATTAATGTTCTTGTTTTTTGTTAATTAATGTTTAATATTAGGAATGTTCTACTCTATATTAGGACTTTGATGATAAATTTCTGACCAGAAATATGCAGCAGGATCTTAACTCTTGTTTACATCAATTAGCCTGTGGGAAAATTGATGTTATATATCATTTCACTGAAAGTCACAGTTTCTAAGAACCAATTGATGACATTAAGTGAAGACTTATTGTACAATCAAAAAAATAAGAGAAATCCCTTATCCCGTATCACTTAGTGGATCTCATTCTCTGATCAAACCCCGATAGCTTCATCCGATCCTCAATGTCTTTGGTCACACGATTTTGTGCAACATATAACCAGAACTTTCTGAGATTCTCCTAATTTTACATAATTTTTTTTAAAAGATCCATTTTTTCAGTGTACCAGTAAGTATTAAATAATTTGTATTACTTCTTAAGGTTTTTTGCAGAAGTAAATCAGCAATTCAGCCAACTTTGAATTTGGAAAAATTAAGGTCACTGCATATATGTCTTCCGGTCCAGTGAATTGGATTGGTAAGTACACATCCCAGGTTAAATAAATGAAAAAAGTCAGAGTGTCCCATGGTGAACTCAGGTGATAGCTCTCATCTCTAACGTGTGTTCAAAAACACAGGCTCAAAGTCAGCTGAATTAAAAGGAAAAGACAACAGGACTGTATCGGGATCCCAGCAGAAGAGATCATTCAACTCAGTTGGTTTAGATGATGAGAGTTTAATGTCCAAAGAAGTGTACAGGACGAAAGGAATAAATGCAATAATGAGACATAAAATGACAAAGCAGTGGTGAAGAGAGCTAGTGTACATCAAATTTAGTTTGGTCTTTGTGTTGCTACCCAGAGAGTAGCAACAGCAAGAAACCGTTACCTTCCCTAAATCAGAAGAAGCAGCGGGAGGAAATGGAATCCTGAGGGCTGGAGCCATGGAGGAGAGGCCTCCCATAGAAACGGGAATCACAGAGAGGTGTGTCACTGCCAGAATCATGGCTCAAAGCCGGACATCCCCACCCGTCCCCCATTCTCTTTCCTGCTGCTCTCTTTTCTCCTGATGGAGCCTGGCACTGAATCAACCGGAAACCAGCAGGCAAGAAAGCAGAGGTGATGGGATCCAAGGTCTAGACCAGGGCGGAGAGGGAGTTGGAGTAGGTCCGGTCGTGGTGGAGGAGGTATGTGGCGAACACAATAATCAACACAAAGACCAAACTAAATTTGATGTACACTACCTCTCTTCACCCCTGCTTTGTCATTTTATATCTCAGCTATATGTTGGCTTTCTGTTTTTCCCCACAGCATAAAAATATACATACATCCATACTTACCTAGAAAATGAAAATATACATGTGCTGTATTTATGAGGGTTTTTTCATATATTTTCACCATAAACAGCTGCTATTATCAGCGTTATTATTTTTGAATCTCGTCAGTCTTGGTAACAATAGAAATGTTTAGTTAATTAATTGTCTAGTTAAGTAACAGGTGTGCTATTGGGCTCAGCTCTTCAGTTACCCTTACCAAGCTTTAGCTCTACAGTTGCACTCTTTCAGGTACTTCTTTCTCAAGGAAACCTGGCATCTTGTGATGTGAAATAGAAAGACAGTGGAAGTAACTGGGTGGAGGGAGTGAAGGCAGGAACCCTTCATCTTACCAATAAAACAGCAATGATAAGATAAAAGGAAGAAATGGAATAAGAGCTATGGAGAGGGTTTTGCAGGTAGGTTCTTGTTCTTGACTGATGACATGGAGCAGTGAAGGAAAATGGTATTAAAGATGCTAAATGGGTGTATTTGCATTAACTAAAAGACATAGCAGAGAGGAGATACACTAAACGAGGGAAAGTTAAAGAATTTGAATTGACATCAGCACTAGCAAAGAATGGCACTATGTTCCTACATATTGGGCAAGGTGGGCTGTGTAATTCCTTGACGCTCTAGATGAAGTGAACGTTGGTCGCTAGGTGGCAGTCACATGTCTAGAATAACCAAAAACATCGCAAAACTGAGTAACTAGCCTTCCTGGTATGTTTCATCAGCCCATCCACCGTTAGAGAATTCTAGATTCAAACTCTGCTTAGATGCATTTTAACATCAAATCAATTCGTCAGTGCTCATTACAATTGTTCAAAATCATGGCCCAAAGTAGCTACTGTTTTCAAAGCAACTGATGTGTGGTTTTCCTTCCATTGTTGGGGAGTTTACACTTAGGAATTGCCTCTTGGTTTTTTCTCCTTAGGAATGTGACACTCTTTCATCATAGAAATGATGTTCCAGCAAATACTTCTCACAAAAAGGATGAGCAGAACAGGTCTTGAGTCTGAAACAATTGGCCAGCTGGGGCTTTGTTTTGTGTTGATTTGGTTTCTTGGTTTGGTAGATTTAAACAAAGCTTTCCAACACTTTCCTTTCAAAGCAAGATTAACATTGAACAAACTATGTTAGAGCACAATGGTATAGATGCTAATATGTTTTGATAGACACTTTTTTTATAGGCCCTCCTCTTTTGACTTAATATGTCTTTGAGACTGAGTTTGTCTGCCTATCGAGAGATAAAATAAATACAAATATAACCACCTTACAAGAGGGATTTGAAGATGGTGAATACTATCCATATAGTGTTTACATCTATGCATTCAACAAAAAATAATCAAACATAATAGTTCCAGTATTGATCTTATTTGTTTTTTTCTGTAAAAAGCATATTATGCCTATTTATTACAATGCAATTTAAAAAGATACTCTGAGGTTAGCCTCTTAAGCTTAAAAGCACTTAGCTAAAAACACTTGAACAGTGATGCAATGGCCTCTTCCCTCCAGGCACTCTCCTACCAAGTACTGTAGACAGGATTTGAGAACATTCATCCAATTTCTTGTTAAAAACAATCAAAGAATGTAATCAAACATACTTGCTTCTCAAAGAAAGCCACCTTCCACATTTCCAAAGCATGCATTGTTACTTGGCATTAGGTATTTTATTTTATTTTATTTTATTATTTTGAGTTGGACTCTCATTCTTGTCGCCCAGGCTAGAGTGTAGTGGCACGCTCATGGTCACCACAGCCTCGACCTGCTAGGCTCAGGGGATTCTTCCACCTCAGCCTTCCGAGTAGCTAGAACTGCAGACACACACCACCACGCCTAGCTAGTTTTTTTTGTGTTTTTTTTTTGTAATTTTTACTGTAGAGATGAGGTCTCACCAAGTTGCCTGGGCTGGTCTCAAACCCGCAGGCTCAGACAATCCACTCGCCTCCCAAAGTGCTGGAATTACTGACTGAGCCACCGAACCTGGCCGGCATTAGGTATTTTAAAATGGCAAACTTCATTATGGTATTGTAAGGCCAAAATATAATACTTATTTATCAGACATACACATTGTAACTAGAAAAAAGCATAAATGTTAAACTAGTATAATAATTCTATTAGGAATTAATGGGAAAATGCACTGTAATTTTCTCATATCGCCACATATCTATTATCCACTTGATATGCTTTGAATTCAAGTCCTGTCAAACTTATGAACAATGTTTTCTATAACATATGATTCACAAGTAGGTTAATACGTCTTACACTGTTTGTCCTCTGCCATATTTGTCACCCAACTGTACAACAGGTATGAGTATATGGTATCAGCTTTATTTACAAGTTTATCTGGATGTTTCAGTGGGATAAAAATAAACTATCTCAAGCAACATTCCCAAAAGGGTTTTGGCTATGATTCATGTAAACTGTCACATAAAAGAAATAACGGAAACTGATGTCCAACCCCAAACACCTAAACTAAAATTTCTCACTCACTAAAAGTTGGCAGCAAAACTGTTCTTTTCTGAATTGTAGAAGCTAACCGGTATATAGGAATTTCAGATCAACTTCTTTTGCAAAAGCACAAGTGACACATTGCACTGGATAGGATGCCAAGTGAATGAATTCCAGGAAGAATTCCACGTGTGAGTGCTGTTGCAGTGACTTGAGAATCCGGAAAGGTGATACATTTTCCAAATGCTTTCCTAACTTCCCAAAAGATGTAAAACAACAATGGCAGAACTTTACATTTGAAAAAAGATTGGCCTTGAAAATCAGTAGTATGCATGCACAATATTAGAACACGAGGGAAGAAAAGCGAGACCGTTTCCACATTGCATTGTTGTTTTCACAAACTTTCTGCACTAGATGGCTTTGTGTACTGCCTCTTCCAACTAGCAGAGAGACAACTCTTTCCAGACCTACTGATCAATCTGCCCTTGGCTCAAAGAGAACCTACCAGAAAGAACAAATACAAAACACTATCATTATTGGTTTTCTCAAGATAGTCTCAGATGTCCTTGTGCAATCACCACAAATTCAGTGATTGGCCCAAGACACTCCAGGTTGCCATAAACAACGACTGAAGTGCAGCATTAAAAAAAGGGGATAAAACCTTGATTCTCTTCTGAGCAACATCAACTGGGATTTCTGCCACTCCAGTCTTAGCTGCCACCTCCAAAGTCGTGCCCAGCCATCTCCACAGTAAAAGATTCTTCCCAGTTGGTATGATTTGGAATGCCTTTTTGTCGGTACACCAGTTCAGCTGAGGGGGATAGGTGGGTACTCTGGCCTTCTGGTCTGGATAATTTTGGCTTGGGTCTCTTCATTCTCTCCATCTCTTCTTCCTCCTTCTCTTGAACGCTCTTGCACACATGGCCCACCACAGTGGGAGTGGTGTTGGTCTCTGAATACAATTCATACTTTTCCTCTGACCCCAGATTGGAGGTGGCATTAAAAAGATCATAATTTATGATTAGGGTGCGTCTTCCTCTTGTTTCCAACCAACAGGCAGGAGGTGGGAGGAGCGATCAGAACCCACCTGTTTGGATTTGGCGGAGCCAGGTGTGAGCTTCCTACGTGTAAAAACTGAGCAAAACTTTCTTTCCTTTCTAAGAAACTTAATCTTAAGTAGCTGGAGTCCGGCAGCTGCTGGAGAAAAGGGGTTGCTGAAGTTTATTCTCACTCATTTAAAACTTTTAAAATACTGAAAGGTGATGTCCTTGTCCTATGTCTTCAAAGGGGACTCAAATGTGGCCTGGCACAGGCTGTCCACCAACATGCACAGGTCCAGGTAGCAGGTGATGGTGGCAATGGGCAGGTCCTGAAAGTCCATCTCCTCCATCTCACAGTCGATGAAGCTCCAGTCAAGGCTGCCCTCATCTGCCTCCGAGAGGCCCTCAAAGGACTACAGCATCATGCTCTCGCCTCAGCTGCCTTCCCCGTCAGATACCTGGTGACGCCATTCTCTATTCACCATCACATATTTCTTGCTGTGGGAGAGGGGAGTTGTTACACTATCATTTCTTACTAGAGAAGGACATTTAGGGGAACTCAGAGAGTCAGATGGACTCCATCTTCAGTCCCCAGGGTCTCTCCTGTAAATTTCTGCAGAATCTGCTGCCATGCTAGATAGTGGTTTGCAAAGCTCTGAAGAGCTTCACTTACACCAGGAGCTGGGTTGTTTTGAGGTTCATTTTGGGAACGAAAGGAGAGATGTTTCTCTGAGACCTAGCAGATTGTGTGACTGAGCCTGCAGCAAGGCCAATGAACAGAATGTTGTTAAGAGTCTCTCCTAGTCTAAAGACTCTAGAAGTATGTCTCTCACCAGATATTTCTGATTCTGGCCCCAGGCGGGTCATCATCAGACTATGTTGTCTTAAGTTGTCATATCTGACAACTGGCTGCAAAAACAAACCATTTTAGCTGTCATATAAGATGTTATCATATAAGTATTGACCTTTCCAAATGAGTTATGGCCTTAAGACCTCCAAACAAGAAGTCTGAATATAAGCACTATTTATTTATGGAAATATGGATTACAGAGATATTACAGTTGAGTCTCAAGTGCCACTGAAGTCACAGCAACATCAACTCTGGATTAGCAATGCTTGTGTCCAAAGAGAAGGCCAATTCTTGGGAGGATAGTAGTCAGTACAGTCAATATTTTAGTGGGAAAGTATTCGGGATAGATCTTTTTAGCTATACCCCACTCATCCACTAAACACTCCTTCCTAATTAGGGACAGATCAATATGGAAGGACAGATTCAGCATGGAGGACATGTTCACCCATTATTGTGGTAGGGCATTGACCTCGTGTCCTTCCCTACCCACACTCTTCGTTCATTATCAGGAATTTATTTGGTACTTTCCACCCTTTTTCTGTGCTTAATCTTGAGTCCTGATTAATGCCAAAAATGAAAAATCTAATTTCAATATAATTTAAGTTCATATAGCATATACATATTTTTGTGCAATATACATGTGATTCTTTTCACATGTACAATTATTCTCACATTTATATTTACAGCATTCATATATGCATATATGTGTATGAGAGAACTTGGACTTTTTATTTTAAAATAATAATATATTAACATATATAAAAAGAATGCAAGACTGAAGACCTTACACCTACATGTCAACAGTAGTTATCTCACAATGGTAGAATTACTTCCTTTGCTGATTTCTCTTCCTTTCCTGTCTATGTTTTCCAAGTTTTCCACAATAATCAAATATTACTTTTATCTATAGAAGAAAACACAATGTAATGATTTTGGAAAAGTGTTTGACTGTAGTGACAAAGCAGTATATGCTCTAACAAAAAGGAAAGATATCATTGGTCTTAGAGCCTGTCAGCTGGGGTGACCCTCAACTCTCTGCTTCACTAGCATTGACTTGGCCATTATCACCCAAATATTTTCTCATCTTAGGAGACAGAGAAGGTGTTATTTGCAGAACCCTACTCAGGGATATTGAGGAATCAAATGAGAAGGTTATCTGAAAACATATTGCAATTTGACTGCATATTTTAAAATGTGCTGACTTCACTATTACATTTGTGTTTTTCATGAACTGGCTGTGCACTACCCATTACAGGGAATTCCTTGGAGCAGGGATCATGTGTGAACCTTCCTGTGGAACTCCCCAAGGACTCTGGCCCAGCTCTTGGGAGCAGTAACAATCAGAAAGACTGACTAATAATGTCAGGACTAGAAGAGTCCCTGATTAAGTTCCTATAATCAACAGTCAAGGCATGTTCCATCAGATATCCTGACCATGGAATTCCACAGGAACTAGTTAACTACTTTTACTTGTTTTAACTGATAAAAAAATAGGGCACAGTTAAAAATGAATTTCAGATATAAATACTTAACAAAGTAAGTTTTAGAATGAGTATATAGTAAATATTGCACAGAATTCACTTATTCCAAAATAGTTATTCATTGTTTATCTGAAATGCAATTTTTTTTTTTTTTTTTTTTTTGAGTTGGAATCTCACTCCGCAGCCCAGGCTGGAGTGCAGAGGCACACTCACAGCTACCCTAGTGTTGACCTGCTGGGCTCTGAAGATCCTTCCGCCTCAGTCTTCCAAGTAGCTGGAACTACAGGAGTGTGCTACCACGCCCGGCTAATTTTTAATTTATTGTAGAGACGAGGTCTCACCAAGTTGCCCAGGCTGGTCTCGAACCAGTGGCCTCAGGCAATCCACTCACCTTGGCGTCCCAAAGTCCTGGGATTACAGGCTGAGCCATTGAGCCCGGCCTAAAATTCAAATTTAACTGAACTTTCTATTTTTTAAATCTGATAAACTTAATGAGAACTTTCACCCCCTCCCCCCCAACTCCAGTTGGGACGACTGGCTGGATTTTACTTATAAATCTCAGCTTCTTAATGAGAGTTTGGGTTTGACAAATGCAGTCATCCCTCAGAGTGCATGGGGGATTGGTTCAAGGACCTCCCTCAGATACCAAAATTCACAGATGCACAAGTCCCTGGTATAAAATGGCATAGTATTCGCATATAACCTATGCACATCCTGCCATATACTTTGTCATCTCTAATAACTTGTAATACTTAATGAACTGTAAAGGCTATTTAAATAGCATTTATACTGTATTATTTAGGGAACAATGACAAGAAAACAAAAAGTCTGTGCATGATCAGTACAGGTGAATTTTTTTTCTGAATATTTTCCATCCGTAGTTAGTTGAATCCTCCGATGTGGACTCACCAACACTGAGGGCCAACTGTGTGTGCTCAGGGCCTCTCAGATAAGGCTCCCACTTAAACCTGGCATACACTAAACAATGAGAGGACATTTCAATAGAATCAATGGGACTGGCAGGACAGGTGACTGTTGGGGCACCCACCAGTGTTCTCTCGGAACATTGTAAACTGTAGAGTGGCTTTCAGGACCACATCTTGCCCTTTAGTTGGCCTGGCCATTGTGCAAAGGAAGCACCTGCAACTGCCAATGTGCTCATCTACCAGAAGAGTGGAGCCATTGTTCATTCCTAGATGTGAAACTGGCCGGGGGCAAGGGAGAATTGGGAAACAAGAAAGGACAGCCCAGTGTGAGGTCAGGATTAGGCTGCAGTGAGCTTCCCACAAGACCTGTCTTGTCTCTGGATGGTGAGAGAGTTGATGTAAGGGAGAATGGGTCTGAAAGGTAGTTTTCTCTAAAGCAAACAGCCAGCCAGGCGGCAAGCTAGAAGGCTGACAGTTTGAAGAGCCTGACTCAGTGCCTCTCTTCAAGCAGCCAAATGTCCTGAATCCCCACCATTGGCCTTACCCTCTGGGGACACCTGAGCATTCCATTAACAGTCAGCCAACAGAAGACAGGGCCAAGGGTAAAGAAAGAGTCACAGCTGTGAGTCAGGAGTCCTGCCTGTTGTGGTTTTCCTTCTCTGAACTTTAATTTTTTTCATTTATAAATTAAGAGTGGGACCCAATGATTGCTGAGGTCACTTCCAACACTACAATGCTGATGAACGGGTGAGACACCAGATTGGTAGGTTTTTGTAAGGAAAAGTGTTCTGTGACAGCTTAGAAATAAAAGACTCAGTTCAGCACTCAAAATTTGCTTTTGAATGGAGCACTAGGGTGCCAAGAGTAGAGTGACATCACCTAGGAGCATCAAGGGACATGCAGCTAAGGGAGGGCCCAGTACCGCCAAGACTTATCATCTGGCACTCTTCATTCCATTTCCTGGTAAGGTCTACCTCTTAAAGCTAAGGCCATGTGTCCTGTATGGGAGAAACCAACTGTAAATTCAATGACCATCGATTGTGTTATTTTTGTAGGCCAAGCAGAGTACAAACTATAAATAGTTGCTAGTGTGTGCTGAGTTTTTTTCATTTGTTACTAATTCAACAATATTTCTTGAGCATCTACTCTATGTCAGGACTTTGTAAGCTCTGAAGGTGCAGTGTTGAAAAGCTCTTTTCCCTTCTACCAACAGATATGAGGAAAGAGTCTGTGTAGCATAACTGCCCCTCCAGTTGCTAACTGAGCAAAAACAAGTACTGTGTTACTCTGGTGTTTTGTTCTACCTCATTCTCCATCTTCATCCAGTCATCTTAGTTTGAAGCAAGAAGAACATTATGGTGAATTGTACCATCCTAAAATGTGAATGTTGAAATCCTAATCCCCAATACCTCAGAATGTGACCTCATTTGTAGATGGGAGTCTTTGCAGATGATCAGGTTACAGTGAGATAATTAGGGTGGACTCTAATCCAATATGACTGTGTCCTTATAAAAAGTGGAAAGTTGGACACAGAGACAGACATGCACACAGGGAGAATGCCATGTGAAGATGAAGGCAGGAACCTGGGTGATGCATTTTCTTCCTTTTTCTTTTTCTTTCTTTCTTTCTTTTTTTTTTTTTTTGAGTTGCAGTCTCACTCTGTTGCCCAGACTGCAGTGCAGTGGCATGATCACAGCTTCTGCAACCTCGACCTGCTGGTCTCAGGCAATACTTCCACCTCAGTTGTCCCAGTAGCTGGGACTACAGTCGCATGCCATCATGCCTGGCTAATTTTTTGTTTTATTGTAGCGATGAAGTCTCACCATGTTGCCCAGGTTGTTCTTGAACTCCTGAGCTCAGGCAATCCTCTTGCCTCAGACTCCCTAAGTGCTGGGATTACAGGTCTTAGTCATCGCACCTGGCCAGGATGATACATTTTCTAAGCCAAGAAACACCCAAGATCACCAGCATACCAGCAGAAGCTAGAAGAAGGACATGTAACAGAGTTTCCCTCACAGTCTTCAGAAGGAACCAACCCTGCCAGCAATTTGATGTTGGACTTTGAACATCTAGAGCTGTGAGACAATACATTTCTGTTGTTAAGCTACCAGTTTATGGTATTTTATTACAGCAGCCTTAGAAAACTAAGACAGAGCCTTGATCAAACCATGCTATTCTCTTTGCTAAAAGTACAAATGGGTGTATGTGTTCCATAGCAGCCTCAGCACACTGTGCCTCTAACACTCCAGGGCCAAGACCTAGAACTTTCTGAAGAGTTGTCAAGAGTGAGAAAGGGTCTGGGGGACTGCCTAGGGTGGCACAGGCTGACTCTGACTTGAAGTGTGGTTCCCAGACTTTCCTCACATGTTCCCCCTGCTCCTCATGGATGTGGGGCCTGCCCTTGGGCCTCTCTAGCACCTCTCACCTTCAGCCCAGCTCACAGCCCCACTCCACCTCTCTTTTGAGAACTAACTTATTTTTCATTTCATGTTCTCCTGACCTCCAGCTTCTGGCCTAATCCTGATTTTGCCTATGGCACTCTAGTGTTGACAGAACTCATGGAGACTATGCCCAAAATTGAACCAGTGATAGGACAAGACTGGTCAGAGGCTGTTAAGAGATCACAGAGGGGAAGAGAGTGGAGCAGAGAAGACAGTTTGTAGAGTGAGAATGTACTTAGCTCAGATCATAGTATGGGATCATAACTACTCACCCTTTGTTTCCCAAGCCCTTTGTGTATATTGCCTTTGAGCTATACAATACAAAACCATGGGGGAACAGTAAAGACAGATGTCATTATTCTTTTATTTACATTTTCATGTTACAAATGGAAAAGCTGAGGCTCACACAGGCTACAAAACTTGACCTAAATCACACAGCCAGTAAGTAAGCTAGCGTCTGGTTTTAAATACAAGGTCTTTCTGCTCTTCTAGGCTCTCTTCCATAGAACAGCACTCAGAAGCAAAAGCAAGATGCAGAATCTGGGCTGAGAGGATGCAGGCAGGAGCAGACCAGAACATCCTGACTGACTCTCTGTCCTCAGCAAGTACAAACTGGCCAAATACCACACACATATAACAAAAACACCTTACGTTTATATGAAACACCTCACAATTGACAGTGTTTTTACAGGCATTATCTCATTTGATCCTCACAAATAACCCTATGAGGTAGGCAAAGTAAGTCTGGTTATTCTTATTTTACAGATGAAAAAACTAAGCAAAGGCAGGTTAAATGCCTAGCTGGTGGTCACAGAGCCAGGGGATAGAAAAAGTGGGAATCAAATCCAGTGTTTCCTTGAAAGTCCATCTTCTTTCCCACTTCTCAGGAATAGGGCACAGTTCAGGGATGGCAAATACTTTACACATATACTGTCCACACCCAGGACAGACATTACAAATTGATCATAGCATTTTGCCCAGATTTGGCCTCAGGGTCCTCCTCAATGCCATTCTCCAGACAGCAGTTATCAGCAAAAACGAAAACAAGGTGAAGACTGCTCTAACCAGGCTGCACTAACCAGTGCCTATAACCAACTCTGGGTGTAGAGACCAAGTGTGAAAATCCATCTGCGTAGAAATCGGGGTTAAAAGCCAAGAAAACTTAACTTTTTTCTTTTACTCACTAACTTGTAATCATTACAACAATAATAAGAGCTAACAGTTTTCAAGCACTTACTATGTGTCAGGCACTATATTAAGCATTTTTTCTCCACATTTCCCTAAAAGGTAGATCCTATTATTCCCATTTTATAGATGAGAAAACTGAGGTTTTGAGGAATTAAGATACTTGCCAGATGCAACCTGATACTGCCAAAGTGCATGAACCTCCCCATCTCATTAAACTGTTTCCTTAGCTGCAGACCAACAGTTTTTTAATTCATTATAAGGAAAAGCATGTTTTCCCCAAATCCTTGAAATCAACTATCTAAGGTAGGGAAGAGAACAGCAAGGAGGTGTAGATACCAACAGTAAAATTGCCAAGCAAAGCAAAGGTGGCCAGTGGGAAGGTGTTTGTGGCAGTGGGTGGGGAGTGTGTCATAGGAACTTGGGCATGTGAGCTGGAGCATCTACACCTGTGGGCACAAAGCCCTTACTGTGCAAGACAACAAGTCAACAGTGGAAAGAGACTGGGCTGAGGACTAGCTCTCCCCACAATGCCACATTCTGACATGGACTTCAGAGAAGTCCAAGAATCTAAATTTGGCCCTGAATGTCCACATTGTTATGAAGGTATATTTGTCAGGGTAGGAGAGTAGAACATATTTTATTGAGCACTTCGTAGCTTGGTTTGTAACTTTCAGCTCTTGAGATACATGGTAGACGGGCCTCTGTTTGTACTTTTGCCCCTCGGCCTACACTTGTTAAAAGTGGATCCAGTGAAAACCAGGTTTTTCGACCTCTGCTTTTGCTGCTACTGTAGGCAGGCCACTCATGGAGGCATCTGTTATTTTGTGATGGTCCCAGCAGAGGAAGCAGAGGTCTCAGCCTCCGATGACCGTTTCCTTAGTATCAGAGCAGGTGTTGTACATTCATTTCAGTATTGCCAAGTACAGCAGGTGCGGCAGTTGTGGGAACAGCCTCCAGAACATAGTAGTCTCCTAGTGTTGGCAATGGTAGGGACCTCCAGGGCCAGCTCCATAATCTGGAAGGCAGATTCCCTAATGAAGAAGAATCTGTTTCTCTTGGTGGCCCAGTTCTTTGGTGTCACTTAGGGAGCTGTTCCTGAAAGTTTGAGTCTGTTTCTTCAGCACTTTCAGTGATTTTATAGGCCCTATAAATTTTTGAAGTACATCCTTTCTGCATAAAACAACTAGCATGGATTCTGTTCTATATAACTGACCAATTTAGCCTTCCCTCCACAGTGAGTATTCTGGTGGCCTAGGGAAAGCACTTTTGGCTACATCCTGGGGCCTTATTACTCCATTGAACTCATCCTCTTTGGTAAGGTTTCTTGGCTTTTGTCCAGTATCTGGATTCAACCGCTCTGCTATGAACTGAATTGTGCTCCCCCACTCTCAAATTTATGGTGAAGCTCTACCACCCAATGTGATAGTATTAGACAAGATGGCCTTTAGGAAGTAATTAGGGTTGGATGAGGTCATAAGTGTGAGGCCCTAATGATGGGATTAGTGCTCTTATAAGAAGAGACACCAGAAAGCTTGCTTTCTCTCTGCCATGTGAGGACATAGCAAGAAGGCAGCTGTCTACAAGCCAGAAAGAGAGCCCTCACCAGGAACTAACCATATTGGTACCCTGACTTCCCAGTCTTGAACTTTTCAGCTCCAGAATAGTGAGAAATAAGTTCCAGTTGTTTAAGCCACCTAACTTATAGTATTTTCTTATAACAGCCCAAGTTCATTAAGACCCTCCTTGATTCTCCCTTCAGATCTTCTCCATCTACCTAACTTGGATGGATGTGGTTCCTGAACATTTTTGTTCAGTTCCTCCTTAGAGCATAAAAGCCCAGGGGCCAATATCAACATCACCCGATTCCCAGACTGAACTTCGGAAAACCTGGGCCAAGTCCAGCAGCTCTATAAGACCTGTTGTCTCAGACGAAGAAATTGATAAATGTACGCTAGGACTTTGCAGCACAGCTCAGTGAGAGCTGTTTGATAATGGTGCATTGGGATTGTACAGGAAGAGAGAGCAGGAAGCTCAATAGAGACAGACTTGACCTTGTCCATGTTAAGAACTGAGAATGGCTCTCATAGAAATTCAGAGATAGAGAAAAGCAAACAGAAAATGTTCCTTGGCTTTCAAGTTCTCACACAGCTTTTCTGAGAGTCTCTCGAGGGCTTAGGTGAAACCAAGCAGTTTCGTCTTACTACAAGTTTCTGCAAAGAAATCTCCAAATTCCAGTGGCCTGATATTTTCCATTCTCCCCCCTTCAGGTATGGATGATCCAGTGCAGACTTTACTGTAATTTCACTTGAAACCATTTTCATTTCATCCAATTTCATCTACCAGCTCATGAGCTCATGGGTTTTGCATGATTTCAATATGAAGTCATCAGCTAGGCCCCAGTTTCCTGGACAGACTTTAAACCCTCAGGATCCTTTGAATAAACTAGAGGTAAGCCCCACAGTTTGCACTGAAATCTGAAACCCAGAGTTTCTCCCAGGTGCTCTCACATATGTGTATATTGTATGGTTCAACTCTTTCTTCCTTTTTTAAACACTAAAACTTTCCATCCTGCTGCTCCTCCCCTCAGCATTTGCACCTGCCCCATCACAGGAGAAGATGGCCCAGAAGAGTCATGAGAGCAAACCTCAGGAAATACTAGAGCTTTCTGTTTTTACAAAGAATTATGTAAGTACTTGTTGGAACTGAAGAAACATTGAGTTTCTGGTGGGGAGAGAAAAGTCCACCCTAAGACAGTTGCACAAAAAATAGAAAATTGTGTCTATTTCAAGTATCCATGAATAGAGTTCACATTCTGAAACCAAGCCAAAATGTGTAGGCCTGGAATTCTGGAATGTGTATTGACTGAACATTCCTAATTCCCAAAGTCATAGCCAACAACAAAAATCACATTGTGATATTAGAGCCTCTATTCTTTCTTGAATACCCATATGTTGTCTCTGCAAAGACCATAAAAGAGTTTATAAAAACAGCAGCAGCAACAACATGAAAGTCTTAATGATTACAACTCAGCTTTATAGTTTGAATGAAAAACAAAACTAAGAACAATTTGATCATATGTTAAAAAAAATCCATGAAACTCTCTGTAATTTGATTCAAACAAGTATCAGTGAGACCCTATTGAGTTCCCAGTGCTGTGCTAAGTTTAAGAAATACAACAGAGCTATATTAAATTATTTCTTTTCTCAAAGTGTAAGAGAGATAAATATTGAACATGTGAGATAATTAGAGGACAACCAAGGGAAAGTAATCTAAGCCGTGTTACTGCCATTAAACTTGGTAGGCAGTCAACAATAGAAAGATCAGAAAAGATAAACAGAAAAGTATTGATCAGAGACAAAGTCCTTGATGTCTGAATAGGGTTTGGGAGGTTTCTGATCTAACACTAATATTGGTGACTTTGCTCTGAAAGGAGATAGATCTAAACACAGCTTGTCCCGAGGAAAGTTTGGAAAGTGGTCAAGTGAAAAAGAACAAGAGACTCAGGACCTACCTCCTTGATAGATTGGAACTGCTCCAGGCCTCTAGAGGAGCAAGCTAAGCCCAACGAAAATGTTGGAGGGGGAGCCAGTGTGTGTAATTAGCCATGGCAGAGTGCCAGATCCAATGTTTCCATGAATTCATCCTTGCTTTCAACCTGCATTTGGAGGAGATGTCGTCAGGAAGAGTATAAGAGGCTAGGATGAGGAAGGAAAGGAGACACATCTAGTGGGGAGAAGTGAGGAATGGATGAGAAGACTGGGTAGATATAAACCCTAATGTAAATTAACTTCTTCACTACTCTTATGTGCATTAATTCTCAAATGTATTGACTTCTCTCCTCATCTGTCATCCAAATCTGCTCATCTCTCCATGTTGCTTATTTTATTTAAGGCCACTTTCATTATTCCAGTCATTCAGAAAAGAAATTTCTCTCTTTGCTGTGAAGAAGAGGGAAAACATTTCTTCTGCTCTTTTATGTTGAGTGACTGGGAACTATGAATTAAACGGACAAAAGATAGATTAACAGGAGAAAAAGTTTACTTACACATGCAGTGCACACACACACGGGAGTGCTCAGTGATGAGTAACTCAAACATGTGTTAGAGTTTGGAGCTTATATACCTAACTCAGTAGGGGAAAGGAAGAAGGAAGAAAAAACTTCTACGGAAAGAACTAATAGGTTTCTTTAGGAAAGGCAAATTGATTCTTTAGAAGAACAAATGGGAGACAAGAAAGTTTGTCTACACATGTGGTCTCTCTATCTTCTTTAGGGCCTTAAAACTCACTCAAAAAGATTTATGATAAGTTTACTCTTAGTTTCATTTCTGGGGGCCAATCCACCTCAAGAGAAGCTGTCCTCATTTCTCAGAAGTTTTTGCATTTACTCAGATTAAGAGAAATGTCAAGAAGGTTTATTTCTGCATCTGCTGAATCTCAAATATCTTCAGCTTAAAATAATCTTTATACCAACTTTGAGATTTTGAGTAGGTTCCCACACATTCATCTCTGTTTTCAGTTCATGGCCAAATCTTCTGATAAAATGAAAATCTTATAATCATTTTTCCCAGAATCTAGAGTAGTGTTGGCATGCATCTTGCCCATTCATTAAATACTTTTGATCCTCGTTAGTATAGTATTTTTAAAGGAAAAAAATAATTTTGAACAAATGAATAGAGTAAAACAGGGTATTGTTTTTCTAATGCTTATAAATAGACAATAAATAATAATTATGATACTTATCAGGGGTTAATTCCCTAACAGTGATATATTTTTATCTCTGAGGAGTCTCCTGAGATACTCACTTGTATTCCCAACTTTGTATGGGTCCTATCCACCAGGAGGTTTCATAGGTATCTCAAGTTCAACATTTCCCAAAGTGAACTCATTGTCTTTCCTGTTCTTTGTATGTTTTCTAACTCAGTGAATTAGCACATCTTTGACCACCTAACTACTCAAGGTAATATAAATATTATTTCTCATTGACTCCCCCCTTTCTTATCCCCTATTGTGAATTATCATGTTAATTCCACCTCTAAAATGCCTTTAGAATAAGCACAGAAGGTTTCTTAAAAATTAAAAACAAAATTATCTTATGATCCAGCAATCATACTTCTGGTATTAACCCAAAAGAATTGAAAACAGAATCTCAAAGAGATATTTGCACACTTACATTCATCATGGCATCACTTACAATAGCCAAGAGGTAGAAGAAACCTAAATATTCATCAGCAGATAAACAGATGAAGAAAATGTGGTGTATACATACAATAGAATATTATGCAGCCTTAGAAAATGAAGGAAATTTTGTCACATGCTACCACATGGATGACTCCTGAGGACATTATGCTAAGTAAAATACTCCAGTCGCAAAAAAACAAATACAATACAATTCCACTTATATAAAATATCTAAAGTTAACAAAAATCATAAAAAAAGAAAGTAGAAAGACAGTTACCAGGAGCTGGGGAAAGGAGGGAAGGGGAATAGTATTTAGTGGGAATAAATGTTGCAAGATGGAAAAGTTCTTAGAGATATATTGCACAACAATGTGAATATATAATATTAATGAACTTTACGCTTAAAAATGGCTAAAATGGTATATTAAATGTTATGTGTTTTTTACCATACTTTTAAAAAAATTGTGGCAGAATTTGGAAATTAGCCTGCAGACATCAGGTAGAGCCTTCTCTATGCTCTTTGACTTGAATGGCAGCTACTAAAGCAGTGATCAGCTATAGATTGATCCCGATAAAGTCAGCTTACTTCAGGTGGCTGATGTTAAAGGATGTTTTTCCCAGTCATTCAATCATTTCTTCATGTGCCAGTGGTGTTAGAGAAACGGGGTATATAAATGAGTTCTACTCTGGGGAGTCACAGTCTAGTACTGGTGACAGATACAAAAATATCCAGTTACCCCAAATCCCTTTATTTATGTTGTAAATAAATAAACTAACAAGAAATCACAATACCACGGAACAGGTTCTATGGAAGGAGTTAATTCTGATAAAGTGGGAGCAGACAAGAGGGAAAAGGAGGTGGTCGTGGAGGGATTCCTGGTGGGGGAAGCACTTGAAGATTTGTGGGGGAAGGTAGGAGATTTTTGCTCAAAGGATTGAGCACTGTCCTGTAGCTTCCAACATGCATGGTAGGTTTCAACAGGGAGATTCTCACAATTTTTTGCTTAGTCAAGTCACAAAACTCTAATATCATATGTATCACCTACTCTATTTTCTTAGAGGAAAAATGCAAATGGAAAGAGAGAGACACATAAATGAAACTTATTATTAGTCCTAAAATGAGATTGTTTATTTATAAAAGTAAGCATGTATTTATTTATGAAAGTTAATTTTTTATTTACAATATTTAATTTTTATTTATAAAATGTTATTCATAATTGTAACATTTTTATATTTATAAAATGTATTTAGTGTGGCCCACAATAAACCAGTGCATTTCTAGTCAGTAGCCCTTATCAAAAGCAAAGTTAGTTATGTAATTTGATGAGCCTGTGGGCCTACCTAGTATATGCAGAGTACTCCCCCAATGTGATTTATTCATTGATACATCAGTACCAGTTTGCCGCTTGACTGTGGTCCTATTGTCAAAATAAAGCTGGGAAGCCTGCTGCTCTTTTCATTGGCAAGAGGACAATAAAAATATTTTTTAATCCTACAGTTTATGTTTACCTCTTTATTATTTTTGTTTTGGAGGCTAAGGGATGTTTCTCTTTCTCCTACAGTAAAAATAATTTTTAAAAATTAGTTAAATAAATGGCTCAGGGTTGGACACAGTGACTCATGCCTATAATCCCAGCACTTTGGGAGACTGGGGTGGGAAGATTGCTTGAGCCCAGGAGTTCAAGACTAGCCTGAGCAACATAGCAAGACCTCTTCTCTACAAAAAAAAAAAAAAAACCTTGGTGTGGTGGTACACACCTGTAATCTCAACTACTCAGGAGACTGAGGTGGAAAGATCACCTGAGCCCAAGAGGTCAAGACTGTGAATAGCCAGGATTGTACCACTACATTCCAGCCCGGGCAACAGAGTGAGACTCCAATTCAAATAAAATATATTAAATTAAATTAAATACCCATGTAAAAGCATTCAAATGATACCATTTAATTTTCAACCTGATGACATAATCAGAAATATTCCAGACCAGACATTTTGCTTCCTTCTATCGTTTCTTACAAATAATATGTACTAGTTTTTGCCCTATCCCTCTTAAGAAAGTGATTATGTAAAGCAACCATTAAGAAAGAAATGTGAAATATAATTATCTTAAAAACCAAAGTAAGGTTTTTTTGAAGGTAATGTGAGAATTATCCAACAAACTTTTATGAACTCCAGGGAAGCTGCTGGACAATCAGCCCCAGCAAAACAAAACAAAACTCTTCAATTACATTTATGTGTTTTCACTTCTCTAAGAAAAAGAGAATGAGGTCTGGAAATTACAGTATTTTGTTTTGTTTTTTATTTGTTTTAGAGTTTTTTTTGTTTTGGTTTTGTGTTTTTTACAGATTTGTAACATTTTTGAGATTGTTTTCTTCAATAACACAAAGTAACCATTAGATTTTAGCTCTTGGTTCCAGGGGGAAAAAAATCAGCCTATCTTCAATTTGAACCTATATCCATGTGGTCATAATTAAATGCCTCCAAAGAACTTAAAATCATCTGACAACCATCTGACCACATTGTGACATGTCCAGTTACATATAATAGAATGTGGCTGGGCAGCAGTTTGACATTTCTAAAATGACATCTATAGATGACAGGAAGGAAATACTGAATAAACATCATGAGGAAAGTAATAAGGGAAGAGAGTCTTTTCTTTTAATTCTATGTCTGGGTCCAGATGCTCAAAAATTGTAAACATTTATAAAACTTATGAACTTGAAATTGTAACTCAAGGAATTTAATATGGTCTCTAAAACATCCTGGGGCCCTATGAGATGCTACTCTTGCCAGATGAAAGGAGCTGGGAGGAGAAAACTAATTACATTTGAGGGGAATGGACAAAGCTTTATTGTAGCAGTAGCGTACAATAGAGGTCTTAAAGAATGAGGAGGTTTTTAGGGCCAGGGAAGAGAAGAAGGATCTAAGATTCGTGGGATGAGACCTATCCAGGTGGAAAGATAGGTTGGGTCCCTACGTTGTTCCCTAGACAAAAGGAAGGTAACACAGGGTTTGTGATGAGGAGAAACAATCAGATTCCTGTTTTTAGATAGATAACACAGGCAACAAATAGCACAGAGAATGACTTGGAGAGAGGAGTGTCTGAAAGTAAGAAAATGGGTTATATTTACCATAATACTATAAGAAAGGGATTGGCAATAGTGAGACACTGCCAGGGGAGGGAGAGGGGGCACATAACATCAATACAGGTGTCTGATCTCAAATCAGGCGAAGTGGGGACAAAAGGCAGGCCCAAATTTTTACCTGTATGATGAGCACTTGTATACCTAATCCTGAATTGTACCCCACATCTTTAAAATAAAAAGAATACATTTTTTTAATCCAGTCCAGCTTTGATGGGCAACACGGTTGGTTCCATGTTTTGCTGTTGTGAATAGAGCTGCAACAAACATATGTGTGCAGGTATCTTTTGTGTAAAATAATTTGAGATCCTCCATGTATAGTCCCAATAGGGGTATTGCTGGGTCCTAAACTGCTAGGGGAGGAAGGGGCATACCTCATCAACAAGGGTATCTGCATGATCAATGTTTGTATACCTAACCCTGAATTATATGCCACATCTTTAAAATAAAAAAAAGAAGAAAAAATACAAATAAAATGGGTTATAAAGTTAAGGTAATAGAGGCCTTGAGCTGCAGCAGAGACCAAAGGAACAGAAAGAAGGATTGCATGACCCATGCCTTCTAGACCCATGCCTTCTAACATAAATTAATTATATTTATATGAAGCTAAACAAAAATGTTCTGTTCACTAAAAAAAATAATTTTATGTACACTGACATTACTTGATTGGCTTTAGAAGTTGCACAGAAAATAAATATATGCAGATGCCAAAGTAGGAACAAATACTTGCTTCCCTTCAGAGCAATTGCTCCCCCATCCACTGCTAAATCCCTGCCATTACCCCTCACTTCTCTGACGGCACTCCTTTCCTTGTTCCTGGACATGCATGGGACAAAAACTAGGAAAATTCTTCTTTCCTCACAGGGACAGGAGGGAAGAGAGGACACTTTTTTTTTTTTTTTGAGTTGGAATCTCACTCTATCGCACAGGCTAGAGTGCAGTGGCATGCTCATGGCCACCCCAGTGTTGAACTAGCAATCCTTCTGTCTCAGCCTTCCAAGTAGCTGGAACTACAGGCGTGTGATACCACACCCTGCTAATTTTGGGTTTATTGTAGAGACAGGGTCTCGCCAATTTGCCCGGGTTGGTCTCGAACCCATGGGCTCAGGCAATCCTCTCACCTCGACTTGCCAAATTGCTGGGATTACATGTTTGAACCACGGTGCCCAACCCAGAGGACACATTTACCTCCACACTGCAGGAACAAAATTTACTGCTGCATCTCAGGAACGGAAAACAATGTCAAGGATGTTGAATTCTAACTCAAAATACATTTATTTTCCTCCTCCACTTTCGCCTCTCAAGGAATCAGTGGGATATATGTTACATTCTGTTCTTGATTACTAATAGTAGACTATTTCATTGCCTTATAAATGTCATTCTGCTCCCTTTCTAGCCCTGTCGGGACTGCTTCAATGGCTAGAAAAGGGATACAATTCAAATAACTGTCTTCTAAAGGAACCTATATAAAATGTACCCCGTATATACTGTGGTAGTTAACAATAGCCCAGGCTTCCCGGGTTCAGGCTCTAACTTTGCCACTTCCCCACTTAAGCCAGTTATTTAACCTCTCTGTGCTGTTTCCTCATTGGTAAATGGGCCTAAGATTATGTCATCCAATAGACCACAAGGATGGCTAAGTAATAGAAAGAAGAACTTTATTGGTGGTGTTGGTTTGCAAGCCAGGAAAAGAAAGTCTCCAGCGTGAACTGAAGGTGCTCTCCAAAGGGAAGAAGGGCAGGTTGAGTTTTAATGCCTCATAGGGTTGGTATTATACACATTCAACAAGTTTGGAGGGAAAGCTATACATATTTATGAGTGGAGCTGCCACAGGTGCAAATGGGTAAACATGCATACATCCCATGTTTATTTTAGGGTGGGGTTTTAGCATTAAAATGAAGAGGAATTTGGTTTTTTCAGTCAAAAGGTGAACTGTTAGACACAAAGATGGTTTGTGCACAGCCTCCACAAGCTGGCTAAAGTGAGCTCAAGGTCTGCAATGGCTTATCAAAAGAGGATATAAGGCCAGCCTGCCATCCAATCAGAATTGAAGAGGTCCGGGTGTATATCAGCCTGATAGCACCTATTGCTAGGGAGTTTAGAAAGGGTGTGGTTTTTCTTACAGGAATTTAGAAATCTACCATGTCAACTGACCCCTGAAACCCTTGACCTACGGGTCCTTAACCTTAGGGTCTGTCTTGATTGGTATGCAGGATATTAGGAGAATTAAGCAGGTTAATACTGTATATGTAAAGCACACGAAATAGTGCCAGTCACAGAGTTAAGTACTTAAGCGTTCCTCATGTACTATGATGCATCAAAATGCATTCATCTTTTCTAAAATGAGAAGAAGCATGAGGGGAAAGAAAATCATAACGGGGCTGTGGTTCTAATGCTATAGGCAGAGCAGCTTAGGGATGCTGGGGGTGGGGGGGGATCTCTACTGCGCTCATGGACAGTCCTTGCTGTCTCAAATGCTGGGCAGCCCGTGGGCAGGGGCAGCAAGTGAAGGATTGGTACCACTGCCGTACAGGACTCCATGATATGTAACCTACGGATTGGTGTTTTCGTTAAATGACATAGCTAACACTCCAGGTACAGGCATACAGAAAAGCTTCTTCTTCCCAGCAGAATGTATATATGTGAGATATTTCAGGTTATTTAAGGAGAGAGTTAAGAGAAAGGACAATTCTTCAAATCAGAGACCAGTCATCATCGCCTCCATTAATATGAGCCATCCACCCTGCACACAAGTCTCTCATATGGAGCCCAGTCTCAGTGAAAACTGAACATATTTGCCATACCTCAAGCAATCTTTGGTGCAATGTTTCTTAAATAATTAACAAAATTAATTTTCTGAAAGTAGGAAATAAAAATTTAAAAAGATTGAAACTGCTCCTTTAGTTGTTTTCTGGACTAAAAAATTTTTTTAGCAGAGCCCTTTATTTACACAAAAATTTTCTTGGAATCCTATACAGAAAACAGATAAAAACAACCACTTTGTGTGAAGCAGTGACATATAAAGGTAGGGATTGGTGGGATCAGTCTACCTGAATTGTCTGCCCAGAGTACATGTAATAGGGGAGTGCGTTATTTGTAGAGAATTGAAAAACAGGGTACCTGCATAATCAACGTTTGTATACCTAACCCTGAATTGTACCCCACATCTTTATAATAATAATAATAATAATAATAAATAAAATTTAAAAAAGAAAAACAATGAGAAATCCAAGTAAAAGTAAGTCTGCTTGTGTTATCGCCATGCACTGACAGTTCTAAACAGTGTCAGAGGTAGAATACTCCCCTCCACCTGGGCAGACCACTTGGCATGCTATGAGGTGAACAAATGTGCAATGAGGTAAAGGTGGGAGTCCATGATCTGCCAATGTATCCCCCAACCAAGGCAAGTGCCAGGGACTCCACAAAACGTGTTTTGAAAATCACCCATCTAGCCTATTCTGCTCATCTTTCTTTCTTTTTTTTTTTTTATTTTTGAGTTGGAGTCTCACTCCATTGCCTAGACTGGAGTGCAGTGGCACACTCACGGCCACCCTGGCGTCGACCTGCTGGGCTCTAGTAATCCTTCGCCTCAGCCTTCTAGGTAACTGGAACTACAGGCACATGCTACCACACCCGGCTAATACTCTGCTCATCTTTCAAACCCAGAAAGGTTAAATAACTTTCCCAAGGTCACCAGGGTAAATCAATTCATAAAAGGAAAATTAAAATTCAGGATCAGTGCCTTCTCTGTGTCACCTTCCCAAAGCCACCATAGAGACCAAGGGAAAACTCCCTTACCCTCTAAAGTTTCATTACAAATCAACTGACAAAAGGCAGATTAACAGGAGAAAAGGCATACAAAAATTTCTCTTTTTAAACAAGTATTTATTAGCATTTAGTGAACCTCCCTCTATGTGGCTTCAAGCCACCAGGACATAGGCCAGCCCCACACTCTTAATCTTCTCCTCAGCTCTTCTCCTGAAGAATTTGGTGATGACAGCCTGCTTTGGGAGTTCTCACTTCCCCCAGAACTCTGTAGCAGCCCAATCACACGACAGCTATAATGGGAGCAGCTCCAGTCTTGTTTATAGCAGCGTTACCCGTGTCTGCTCACTGACCAGAGTCCACAGTTTATCAAGGTTGACGGCTGGGCAGAAGTTCTTGGTTCCTCGTTTTTTTTTGAGTCAAGGTCTCACTGTTGCTCTGACTGGAGATACAGTGGTACAATCACTGCTCACTGCAATCTCAACCTCCTGGGCTCAGGCAATCACCCTCTCTCGGGTTCCTGAGTAACTAGGACTGCAGGTATGCACCACCATGCCCAACTTGTTTTTCTGACTTTTTGTAGAGATGCAGTCTCGAACTCCTGGGCTCAAGTGATCCTCCTACCATGGCTTCCCAGAATGCTGACATTACACGCGTGAGCCATTGTACCCAGTCTCTGGTTCCGATTGAGGTGGTGATGCTTCATACCACCTTCACCTGGGTGATATTTATCAAAGTTGATTCTCTGGTGATGCATGCCACCAGCATGACTACAGCCTCCTGGGTGCTTCTAATGCTTACTGACGCAGCCATGGTTGTGGCTCACATGGTTACGAAGTTGCCGGATCTTCCTCAGATTGGGTGGCAAGTTGGAAGCCAAGAGGAAAGAGGAAGGCCTCTGTGAAATCTTGCAAGGTGTGGAGCATGGGGGTGGGACCAATGTGACAAAATGTTCTTGAGGTGTACACAAGTCCTACATAATACGAAGATTCAAAGAAAGGACCAGATGGTTGACACTTTTATACCATCTTGAGGTTACAGAAAGAATAGGGACCTCGACCGTGGCAAGACAGGTAATGGGAATAAGAGAAGAGGCAAGGAGCATGGTGGTCTTTTATGTAAATGAAACCAAACAAGTGGCAAAGAAGAGATGATAGCCTGGGGCTGAGCTCGTCCCTTCTAGATCTGGACAGTGGAGTGGCCTCCGAGAAAGCATGGCTGTTTATATCGTTTATGTACATTTTTCTCTACAGACACAAAGCCTCCACAAAAGGCAGCTTTTCTGGGCTAATCTGGTCTGCAGGCTGGAATACTCATCTCAAAATGTGAAGGAAGTGTATTTTGGGGTGAAACATTTAGGGTTTCCATTGTCACTGACTGGGTGACTATGAGGCAGTACCTCTCTCTTCAGTCTCCCTGCTTGACTCATTAGTGTTATGAGTTGAGTTGTGTTCCCTATAAGTTAAACACTGAAGTCATAACTCCAGGACTTCAGAGTGTGATGTTATTTGGAAATAGGGTCACTGCAGAAATAAACAGTTAAGATGAGGTCATTAGAGTGGGTTCTTATCCAGTATGTCGGGTATCCATATAAAAAGGGGAAATTTGGAGACAAATGCACACAGGGAGAATGTCATGTGAGCATGGCATTCAGCTTGGCCCTGACAAGTCACACATCCACCCCTGTGGTCACACCCCTCAGATAGAAACTACCCTATCTGCACATTGATCTCAGACTTCTAGCTTCCAGGACTGTGAGACAATACATTTCTGTTGTTTAAGTCACATAGCTGTGGGTACTTTATTATGACAGCCCTAGTAAACTAATACACCTAGTAAATCTCAAATCAATGGCCAGATGTGATAGCTCATGCCTATAATCCCAGCATTTTGGAAGGCCAAGGTAGAGGATTGCTTGAGTCCAGGAGTTTGAGACCAGCTTAGGCAACATAGAGAGACCCTGTCTCTACAAAAAAAAAAAAAAATTTTAGTGGCATGCCAACTCAAAATAATAAAAAAGGTCACAATCTAGCTTAAAAAGAGTTAATTAGGCACAAAAGTTAAGAACTGCAGTCTGGGACACACTTCCAAGTTGTCTTGCAAATCAGGAGGAGGGCAATTGTTCATCTAGAATTCTCATTGGTTTACAGAAATAGTACCTGTTAGCAATTAGTTGAACATTGTTGAACTATAGGGTATATGATATTTTATGGCTACTTGGCGTCAGTTAGTCTAGAGCCCATAGTTAGTCAGCGCCCACATTGCAAGTGACTTTGAGAGGTAATTATTTAGCTCAAGGGAAAATGAGATGTGACTGCTGTTACATCTTAAATACCTTTCTGGGCCTGATAATTTAAAGGGGCTTGCATTCCTCAGATAAAAGGTTTTTCTTTCTCAGGCACACTGTAGGGATGGCAACAAGTATGTCTTTACTTGAGCATGAGGCCCTGGAAACATCACTACAAAGTTATCCTCAGAGTTCGTGTACACCACTGAGCTGGCATAGGAGTGGAAAACGCCACAGAATTCAAAGCCATGGAACCTTTATACAGACTAAGTAATTAAGTCCTCCTAAATGATTTCTAGTCAGTTGTAAGTGTTAAACCCAACTCCAAGGAAATCGAAGAAAGAGTAAGTCACTTTCAAACACAACCAGAAGGGACAGGAGAGTGACTGGGAAAGACTGTAGCATGGGTCCCAAGGCTTCCAGAGCTTTCCTTCTCCTCCACCCTCTTCATTGTCAACATCATTCTTCTCTACGCACATGATCCAGAGCATGGCCCCAGGCCACTGCTGACAGTTTGAGGCAGCAAAAACGAGCCTCTTTTTCATTCACCCAAGCCAGGAAAACCCCTAGGGAAGATTCACCTTGGCCCAGACAAGTCACACACCCACCCCTGTGATCAAGGAGTGTGAAGTTAGCATAAGGAGTGGAGGCTGCTGGACAAGGCAATCACCATTGCTACTGGGTTTCCCGGGGAACCCACAGAACATCAACTCCTAGACACCCTGGGCACTTTAGACTCCAGGGACCCACTGTAAGAGAGGGAATAAAAATCTTTTTCTTCTACATTTTAGATTCTCTGAGGACCTATAAACTAGACTCACAAAAGACAGATCTACAAGAAAAGTTTATTAACAAAATATGTTTATTAACATGTGCAGCTACGAGGAAGTACCCATCCACAGTGAGCAACCCAAAGGGGTGGTAACAACTTGGGTTTATATATCATCTTCAGGTAAATAAAGAAAGAGGGCGTTGGGCTTCTGTGCAGGGGAGGCAAGTTATGGGAAGTTAACCAGGAAAGGTATGGTACACAAGGGTTGTTTAGTAAGGAGTGTTGTGTAGATTGAAGTCAGTGCCATCTCCAGTGATAGTTAAGAGTCTTGCTCTTCCTGGTATGGCAGAGGGAGATGACTTTTACACAAACATTTCCTTTATAAATACAAATTTCCTTCCCAAAAGGAAAATGTGTACCCCATTTTTTAAAGCTTTTCCTGGATCTACCGGTTCTCAGTGGCCTTTAGCTCAAAGTAATTCATAAGCTAAAGAGTCATATTTAGGGGGAGCATAGTTTGGTATGTTTCATCTCCCTAGGACTCGAGCTTGGGACCATTGGTAACTCCCTGTGGAAGTAAACCACAAAAGAAACCACACTCTTTTCCTACTTTCTTAAATATGTGCAGGAAATGATTTAGGCCATTTGGACCACCGCGAAAGCCATCTACGTATGGGAGGAGGGGTGCTGTCCACACAGGTGCTGATAGCGTGACTCAGAACCACAGAACACAGAATCTGACCTAAAGAACTCCTGCCTGACAGGAAGCTGCGTTCTCCTTCCTTACTATGGATGAGGAGGTATAGCTTTACCAGAATCTGTAGACAAAACCTGGGAAGTGCTCCCAAAACGACATGTGATTAAAAACACATACTCTAAAGCCTAGGTTCAAATCTCAGCTCTGCCACTTACACATTGTGTGACCTTGAGCAAGTTCCTTAACACCTCTGTGTTTCAGTTTCTTCACTGTCAAAGGTGGACTTTCCTCCTGTTTTTGTAAAAATTGCAGGAGTTGATTCCACATAAAACCCTTAAACTAGTGCCTGGCACACTATAAAAGTGTTTGCTATTTATTATTGTTGTTGTCATTATTAATCTGAAGAGCATGGGCTTTGGAGTGAGACAACCATGGTCCACATTGCAGATTTGCCTCTTACTAACCACAATCTTGGGCAAGTTACTTAATCCATCTACTGCCTCAGTTTCCCCATCTCTAAAATAGCTTTCTTGTGGCATTGCTGTGAGAACTGACTGAGATCGTGCATTTAAGATGCTAATTAGAATGGTGCCTGGCACATGGTAAACACTCAGCAAATATTTGCCGTTGTTATCCTGTGTTTAAATATATTCAGCCCTGTCAACACATACAGTTATTAATACTTATTACAGTGCTCTCAATGGCTGGGGCTGCGTGCTGGAACCTCTGGGGAATACAGGGGAAATTACGTCTGGAAGGCACCTAGGAGAATTTATCCAATTTTGTTACTTGTTGGACTTTTTTTTTTTTTTTTTTTTGGCGGGGGAAGGTGAGAAAGCAGGATTTATTGAGAGGACAGAAAAGCTCCCAGAGCAGGAGGAGACCCTAGGGGGCTGTTCTACTTGTTAGATTTTTAACTCTGAGCTCTGAGCATCTACCACTTCATCAGCCAAAAAGGACTTGACCCACCTACCAGCTTCCAGGAGCAGTGTCAGTGGCAGCGACTCAAACACTACAATACTTGCTAAGAGGGCAGTTCATGTTGGACCTCAAAAGTGTCTGGGTTTGCTGGCAGTGAGAAACCAATTACTCGAGAAAATCTGGGGAAGGCAGACCAGTTAATATTTGCAGAGGAGGGAGAGAATGGCACAAAAGGAGAAAATGCCAACTCAATATGGGATGGGAGACACATCGGCATCAGGCAAACTGGCCTCGATCCTAAACAGTTCTGCTGGGTGAGACTTAGTGGGTGTACTGGTGAGACAAAGAAGGCTTGTGTTTTTCACTTTCCTGCTTTTTTTATTCCAAGTACTGTTGTGAGTTAGCATATGGCATCTCAGATGTGTGAATGAACTGCAAATTGCTTTTGTGATATCTACAGCTAGGAGTGATCTATTTAGGAATGGAGTTTTAAAAAAAGCGATATAGAATAAGATGGAGACCTGGTGTCTTTAAAGGGAACAGCCTTCAGGGTCCTGGAAAACAAGCTCTGACATTCAGGTATCTTGCCAACAATGATCCCAAGCCATCTCTCTCCACTGTTCCACTTCAACATCTGGCAAAAAGTCAGAATGAAGCAAGGCAGTGCTTCGACTGTCTGCATTCTTCGGTAGTTCCAGTAGATGACATCATCTGTTACTGCATTCCCCTTTTCTAATTATGGAAATCAGACTTGGAAAATCAAAATCAGTCAGAATTGGCTGCTTACCCATACTTCTCTCTCCCATTTATAAACCTGCACAACCAATTCTTCATTTTTAAAAATTTTTTTGTTTTATATTTTATTTTAAAGATGTGGGGTAAAGTTCAGGGTTAGGTATACAAATGGACACCATACAGTACTTTATTTTTAAAGAGTATGCAGTAGTGTAAAGGGGAAAAGGATAATATATCCAGAAACATAAGTCCAGAATGGCTTATGCTTTCATGTGTAATCCTCTTTTGTCTGAATATCATCCTTTGCAAAAGTTTTTTTTAAAAGCAACCAGGAAGGTTTTTTTGTTTTTTGCAGTCAGAGTCCCACTTTGTCGCCCAAGCTGGAGTGCAGTGGCACACTCAGGGCCACTGCAGCCTCGATCTGCTGGGCTCAGGTGATACTTCCTCCTGAGCCTTCCAAGTAGCTGGAACTACAGGCACACGCCACCATGCCCAGCTAATTCTTCTTGATTTATTGTAGAGATGAGGTCTCGCCAAGTTGCCCAGGCCAGTCTTGAACCCATGGGCTCAGGCAATCCTCTCATCTCAGCCTCCCAAAGTGCTGGGATTACAGGCGTGAACCACTGCAACTGGCCTTTAAGTTTTTACCCAGGTATCCTGGATTTGGATCTCAATTTTTTTATCTGAAAATTATTATTTCTCATCCTGTAAGAGAATATACTTAGAAACCAGTGCTCTCTACATTTTTTTGAGAAAACAGAGACAGTGTGGCCTAGACAATTTTTTCCCAAAATGGAGGGAGGTGAAGAGCATAGGACAGTGGGGGTTTTCAGCCTGGCACTCCATATGCCACTCAGTGACAGCATCCAAGAATCAGAATGGAATACAGAATGTCAGCATCCACCATAAAGGACAGTATCCATCTCCAACAGCAATGTCTAACTATCCATTCACTCATTCAAGAAAAAGTTATTGCACACCCACTCTGTCCTAGGCACTAGAAAATAATGAATGAATCAGACCTGGTTCCTTCTCTATAGTAAGCAGAAAGGCCCACCAGTCTGTCACCTCCTAGAATAGGTCCAGGCTCCCAGGTGCTTGATCATCACTGTTACTGTCTGTGGTAAGCATCTGTCATTCTTTTCTGGCAGCTCAGCATCTGAACCATTCTTCAATATTATGATCTGCCCCTTGTGATGTCTTGGTGGGAAGCAGGAACCACTCCCAATGCCTGACTCTGCTTTCCTAGCCTCTCTTGCAGCTTGAATGAAGACACTTATAAGACTGCAAATTAAAGCATTTGTACTGGACAGTGACCCAGGAAGCAGAAGGTCAGCCAGCATCTGTCCTAGTGCATGTGGAGGCAGTAGGGATAGTGAACTGCAGAGACAATCCCAGCAAGGGAGTGCAATCCATGGAGTCTTCTTAGAACCAGTTCTGCTGTAATTTGAGAGACTTACCTGCCCACATAGCTTCCAGTCACAGCTGTCTGGAGCTCCTGAAAATTCAGTGGATGATTCAATATCTGAATACACTGCTTTCTACATAAATCAGCCAGGCTTGGTTTCTGTGGCTTCTACTAAGCTCCCTCACAGACATATACCTTCAGATCCAAGTCTACAACAGATGTCTCTCAGCACCCAAGTGAAAGAGATGGGGGTGGCAGAGGAGGAGGCAAGTAAAGTTAGGCAGAAAGATTCACAAAATAAACCCTTTTTTCCTTCTCCAAAATTTGTCAGAAACTAACTCTACCCAACGGAAATCTCTATTTGGCCCCAGAATTGTCATGTGATAATGCATACATATGGCATTGGTCACATTGCAGACATGCCATTTTTCAAGTTGCATAAATTTAAATTAATCAAACTGAATTTTGTGATTTCTGCTGATTCAGTAATCCTGTTTCTGAGAATCTACCCCAAGTAAATTAGATATTGTTTCATTTCAAGAATATTTGTGTTATTCAGGGCTCTCCAGAGAATCAGAGTCAATAGGATATACAGAGATATGTAGAAGGAGATTTATTACAAGGTCATTAGTAGGATACAAATCTTATATAAAGTGGGAACCAAGCAATTATGGAGCCTTATACATTTCATGATCAGTCACCTGTAAGATGGAGGCCTAGGAAATCCAGTGGTGTGATTCCAGTCCAAGCCCAAAGGCCTAAGAATCAAGGAAGCCAGTAGTGTAAGTCCCTGTCTGGTTCTGAAGACCAGAGAACTAGGAGAAGTGGTGCCCCAGGGCAGGAGAAGATGGATGTCTGAGCTCAAGAGGAGAGAGAACAATTTGTTTTTTTCTCTGTCTTTTGCTCTATTTGCACCCTCAACATGTTGGATGATGCCCACTCATGTTAGTAAGGGTAGATCTTCTTTACTCAGTCTACTGATTCAATAGCTAATCTCTTCCAGAAATACCCACACCTGGAAATAATGTGGACCAGCAGTGTGGGCATCCCTTGGCCCAGTCAAGTTGACCTAAAATTAACCATCACAATGTTCATCACAGTATTATTAATAAAAATGATAAATTAGAAACAACCTAAATGTATATCATTGAAATATAGCAGAACTGCTAAAAATAGCATTTTATTATTTGTTTGTTTGTTTTGAGTTGGAGTCTTACTCCGTTGCCCAGGCTGGAGTGCAATAGCACACTCACGGCCACCCCAGCGTCGACCTGCTGGGCTCAGGCAATAATACTTCCACCTCAGCCTTCCAAGTAGCTGGAACCACAGGCATGCACTACCATGCCCAGCTGATTTTTTATTTATTGTAGAGATGAGTTCTTGCCAAGCTGCCCGGGCTGGTCTCAAATCCATGGGCTCAGGCAATCCACTTGCCTCGGCCTCCCAAAGTGCAGGCTGAGCCACCGGCCTTATTTATTTTTTATTTTATTAATTTTTTAAGATGTTCTGTTGAAAATAATATGTACTCTTGCAGTTAATAGGCTTTGTTTTCTATCAAGAACTGTTATATCAATTTAATTATTGAGATTTTAAAATCTTCTATATTCTTATTGATTTCCTTTGTCTACTTTTATATCATTAGCTCAGGAAGGTATACAAAATCTTCACTAATGAAATATGTATGTCTATGTCTCCTAGCAGTTCTAATAAATTTTACTTTATTATTTTACGGTTATATTTTAAGCATCTGCAAATTTAATGTTCCTGTGAATTTGTGTTACTTGAACATTTTTATTTTTATAAAACATCTGTATTTATCATTAAAATGCTTTTTGTCTTACAATCTAATTTATCTTATATTAATATGGCTTTATCAGTTTTTCTGTTATTATTGAAATACTAAATATTTCTCAATTATTTTACTGTAATCTTTCCATATACATTAATATGAGCTTGTTGTATAACTATAGAGTTGAATTTCGATTTCTTTTAACCCTCTGTGAAAATTTTTGTCTTTTAAAGCTTCCATTTAGTTCATTAATGATTAATGTAATTATCGATGCATTTGGATTTTAGCAAATCATACTTCTATATTTTATGTTCTTTTGTTTTCTTTATAGCATTCTTTGTTATCACTTTTTAACTGATTTTTAAATTTATTATTTATTTGTTATTATTCCATTTTCTTTTATTAGCTTAAAGATTATACTCATATATTATTGGTTATGTTGAGGTTTGGAAAATGATACCCCAAGGTAAAGACCTCAGGAGCAGCCTCAGAGCAAAGTTTTTTCTCTCTAACATTCTATACCTCTCTAACATTCTATACCTCTCTTTTCCATTATTTTCCCCCAAGGCCATCATAGAAACTAGGATCTGTTTTTCCCAAAGTGGATCACAGAAACCAGAACCCCAGCCATAAAACCTAAAAAATAATACTCTAGCCTTCCTGCGCCTATCTGTCTAGAAGCTTGTTGTAAAGCAATTCTTTAACCTACCCCTGTCTGATAGTCAAAAGATCCTCAACTCAGAAGAGTCCTGCCTCATGCCCAGGAGAAAAAAAAATCTACACAGAGAGGCCAAGAAGACTGCAAATAGACAGTCCTTGCTTGGTTTCCTCCTTTCAGTCTATTAACATTAGAACATATTTTTATCTAATCACGTTTTTGTACGATTGTCTACTCTTCATTGAATCTAAGCTGAAAAATGAGTATTTTTTCTATCTCTCTCAGTCTACATTTTTAAGGCTCCCATGTCACATAAAACTTTGATTAAATAAATGTTATGCTATTTTCTTTTTAACCTGCCTTTTATTATAGGAGCGTCAGCCATGACCCTTAAGATGGGGAAAAAGGTATTATACTCTTTCCGCCCCTCCATTTCCTACAGAAATTCCAACATAGCTCTTTGACATATTGAAATCTAATATTAACTGATATTTTGCTGAAGGTGATGCCAAGACCTTAGAATATTTAAAATCCACTTGCTTTATATGCCAGTGTTGTTATGTATTTTAAGTGTATATATATCTTTCTACAGTCAATATTTATTTAAATTTACCATATATTTTTTCATTGTTTTTCATACCTTTTTGCAA
>CAUYQG010016667.1:0-10266 GCA_963574415.1 Tarsius wallacei
GGAAGGCTGAGGCGGAAGGATCGCCGGAGCCCAGCAGGTCGAGACTGCGGTGGCCGGGAGCAGCCACTGCACTCCAGTCTAGGTGACAGAGTGAGACTCCAACTCAAAACAAAAAATAGGCTCTGTTGTTCAGAACAGAAACCCGACAACAGCAGCTGCACTCATACAACCAACAGGCTCTGTTCTCTTACATAGGAGACACTGAGTGGTGGGCAGCCCAAGCCTGACACGGAGACCCCACAAAGTCATCGGGGACCCAGGATGCTTCTGTCTCAAGGTCACAAAATGACCTCGGGAGCTCCAAATATAACAGAGTCATTTCAGAAGCAGAAAGTGGGGAAAAGTAAAAAGTGGTCCCTACTGGGCTGGGTCAAAACCCTTTGCGGGAACTTCCCGGAAGCCCCTCCCAAAGATACTGCTTTTATCGGATTGGTCAGAACGTAGTCACATGATCAAACCTAGCAGCAAGGGAAGCCAGGCGGGTAGACTTTTATCTGGGCAAATTGCCACCCTGACCAAGTCAGAGTTTTGAGAAAGAGGAAGGGAGAGGGGGCATCAGCGAGAGGCCATCTCAGCTTCACCCTCCAAGCTACTCCCCCCTAATTTTTCTCATCTCACAGAGTGCCACCCAGCTGCTCAGGCTGAAACCACGGGCACCCCCCACCCCACCCCAATGGCTCCCTTCCTGCATACTCCACATCAAATCCAACAGTATGACCCATTAGTACTACCCCCAAACACATCCGTATCTACCCATTTCTCTCTGCATCACCCCTGCGAACATGCCCCAAGCCACCACTGCTACTTGAATGAGTCCATTTAGCATTGCTATAAAGGAATATCTGAAATTGGATAATTTATAAGGGAAAGAGGTTTACTTGGCTTACAGTTCTGCTAGGGCAGTGTTTTGGGTTTTTGTTTTTTTTTTTTTTTTTGAGTCAAAGTCTCACTCTGTTGCTCAGGCTGGAGTGCAGTGGCATGCTCATGGCCATCGCAACCTCGACCTGCTGGACTGCTGGGCTCGGGCGATCCTTCCACCTCAGACTTCCAAGTAGCTGGAACTACAGGCACAAGCCACCACGCCTGGCTAATTTTTTGATTTATTGTAGTGACGAGGTCTCGCCAAGTTGCCCAGGATGGTCTCGAACCAAAGTACTGGGATTATAGGCGTGAGCCACTGCACTTGGCTAGGGTAATTTATAAGCGAAAGAGGTTTACTTGGCTTACAGTTCTGCATGGCACCGACATTTGCTTCTGGGGAGGCCTTAGGAAGCTACAATCATGGTGGAAGGGGAGGGGGAGAAGGCATGTCCCAGGGTGAGGGAGGGAGAGAGAAGGAAGGGCCAGGCTCTTTTCAACAACCCGCTGTCATGTGAACCAAAGAGCGAAACTCACTTATTGCCATGGGAAGGGCCCCACACCATCAATGAGGGATCTGCCCCATGACCCAGGCGCCTCCCACCGGGCTCCCCCTCCAACACTGGGGCCACATTTCAGCAAGAGATCTGGAAGGTCAGCATCCACACTGCATCATGACTCCTCTGCCTCCTGGCCTGCTCTTGTTTCCTGTGATCCAGTTTCCACGGAACAGCAAACTCTCATGCTGTCACTCCCCTACTAAAAAACTCTCCAACGTTGTCCCCTTACACTTGAGTTAGAAACCCCAAATCTTGGCCACTGTCACCAAGGCCCCCTCCCAGCCCAAGCGCCATGAGATCTGAGGGCTTGTCCTGCCCCTACACTCCCCACTCGTGGGCTCCACTCACAGTGGCCACCCCCTCATATTCCTCCCACACCTGAATCCCTTCCTCCCATGAGGCTTCCGGATTCGATCTTCCCAAGTCATCGTCTCAGATGTTCATCCTGCCCTTTCTCGTGACTCCCATCTCAGCATAACGCCCACTCCTCACAAGCACCTTCTCCAGTCGCCCGATAATGACAAGACTCACCCGGCCCTCCATGACCCTGTCACTCTCTAACCTTGTTTTATTTTCTTTAAAAATCTATCACCACTGGGAATTATCTTTTTAAAAATGTACTTGTGTGCCGGGCGTGGTGGCTTACATCTGTAATCCCAGCACTTTGGGAGGCTGAGGTGTGAGGATTGTTTGTGTCCAGGAGTTTGAAACTAGCCTGGCCAACATAATAAGACCTCCTCTCTACAAAAATATGTTAAAAATCAGTTGGTCATGGTGTCATGGGCTACTCAGTCCCAGTTACTCAGGTGGCCAAGGCAGAAGGATCACCTGAATCCAGGAAGACTGTGGTGAGCCGTGAGTGCGCCACTGTACTCCAGCCTGGGCAACAGAGTGAAACTCTGACTTAAAAAAAAAAAAAGTATATTTGTTTACTGCTTTATAGTGTGATTCTGCTTGCTGGAGCATAACCCCCATGAGGACAGGGAGCTTGAGGTCAGATTTCTTAATGTCTAGAAATGTGTTTGACACATGGCAGGTGCTTAAAAGTTGGGTGTTGGATGAGCAAATAAATAGATGAGTGAATTCCAACTGAAGAAAACCTGCATGAGATCAGACTGGATTGCGCTGGAGGGATGGAGTGGATCTAGAAATAATAACTGACCAACCACTGGGAAAGCACAAACCATGAAATAGACATGCCTACGAATCAGTTAGGGCAAAGTCAGAGAAAACGGGTCTTAGATTTACTCGAAGAAGCTTGACCCATCACACTGCGGATGAGTAGACAGAGCTGTTGAGCTTCTTGAGACTTTGTGTCTGACCCAAGAGAACAGGAGAGAGAAGGAGTCTTCCTGGAATGATGAAATCACACTGGACAACTCAATGAAAAGCTCTCAGTTCCCACTGAGGCATTAAATGGTTGATTTCCACATGGAAGCCTCCATCGCCGGTGACAAACTCTTTCTTTATTTTTTCCCAGAAATGCTACAGATGAAAAAGATGAACCAGAAAGAGTCTCCCCAACCTATAGCTTTGCCTTTGAGCTTCGCCGCTTACCAGTGAGGACTCAGAGAGAGGCGGAAGGACAGGAACATCCAAAGATGGATGATGCTTTCGCTTCCAATTACAATGAGCTATTAACCACATGTTTTTTGAGTTGGCTTGAGTTATAAATTGCTTGTATGGAAAGAGAGTGATTTTCTTTTTCCAGGGAAGTTTACTGCTACCATCTTCTACCAGGAAAAACAAAGCTTCCTCTTCAGACATTTTCAAATTCTAAGAACGAAGCTTGTTAAATAAAGAAAGCAGAGTTGGGCTCTGAGAGCTCAGAAGCAACGCACGTTTGGGTAATTTGGAACTCTTGGGCTGCCACAGAGTATATGGATTACTCCGGTCAACTCTGAATTAAAGCTGGCATCCCAAATGTCTGCAATTAATCTACTGAGTACATGTGCCACCAAGTGTCAGGATTTCACTCAGTAGGGTCTTATAAAAACTTGGCACGGCTGATAAACTGACAGTCGCAGAACAGCTAATTTCAACTGGGTTAAGAAGTGCATGGGCCGTATTGATCCGTTACACACCACACCATATTTGAGGGGGAGGCCACTCCAAGTCTCCCTCTTAAAACCTTGCCAGATTAGAGTCGTGTGCCTGCCTGGGTATGAAAAAATGAACATCTCAACTTTTAATCCTAGGCCACTGTACTTGAAGCTTCCCCTACTTTTATGGCCAACTCCTTCTTTGCTACCATTTTATCTATTTATTTATTGAGTTGGAGTCTCACTCTGTTGCCCAGGCTGGAGAGCAGTGGCACAATCATGGCCACCACAGCCTCGACCTGCTGGGCTTAGGCAATCCTTCCACTTAACAAGTGCTTCCTAAAAGTACTTACAAAATAGAGCCTTAAGCAAGAAGCCTGTGAAATACTTAAAACATGATTTTAGTCTTTTTTGTTTGTTTGTCTTTTGTTTTTTTTTTTTTTGGAGTCAGTGTCTCATTCTGTCACTAAGGCTGGAGTGCAGTGGCAGGATCACTGCAGCCTCAAATTCCTGGGTTCAGGCGATCCTCCCTCCTCAGCCTCCCAACAAGCTGAGACTACAGGCATGTGCCACCATGCCCGGCTAATTTTTTGATTTTTTTATAGAGACAAGTTCTTGCTATATTGCTTAGGCTGGTCTCAAACTCCTGGGCTCAAGCAATTCTCCTACCTTGGTCTCCCAAGATGTTGGGATCACAGGTGTGAGCCACCGCACCCTGACTGATTTTAGCTGTTGACCAAGGTTTCAATACTTTTTAGGGAGAAATATCTCCAGTGAGACACCTAGAAGGAAGAGGGAAAGATGTCCTTCATTTTATGCCATGCCCTTGGCTAGTTCATGCCAGAAATGACACGTGTGCACCTCGTGTTGGCATTTGAACCTGGTAGGAACTCAAGAAATAGTCATTGAATGATGAAAAAATTAGAAATTAGTGATTATTTTTCTTGCTCCATTCTGTTAATTGTTTTTAAATTTTCACCTTGGAAACCTGATAAACCACAGGAAAAAAAGAAAACAGAAGAAAATTAAAATCACTCATAGCCTCATTATCAAAATTTTTTTTTTTTTTTTTTTGAGTTGGAGTCTCACTCTGTCGCCCAGACTGGTGTGCAGTGGCTGCTCCCGGCCACCGCAGCCTCGACCTGCTGGGCTCCGGCGGTCCTTCCGCCTCAGCCTTCCGAGTAGCCGGAACTACAGGCACGCGCTACCACGCCCGGCTAATTTTTGATTTATTGTAGAGATGAGGTCTCGCCAAGTTGCCCAGGCGAGTCTCGAACCCGCGGGCTCAGCCAATCCACTCACCTCGGCCTCCCAAAGCGCGGGATTACAGGCTGAGCCACGGAGCCCGGCCCCAAAATATTAATACATATATGTTCTGTCTTATGCATACATGAGGGGAGACCCCAAAAAACCAAAATAATCTTTGGAAGGGCAAGCCCCTCGCAGTGCAGGCTTCCCCTGCTGGGCAAGTATTCTAGGAACGTGTTGGCATTTGTGGATCAGCTAGCATTGTTGTGGGAGGCTGTGTTTGGCTTCTGTGAAATTTTTTGTTAGATTTTTTTCAATACGTTTGCCCATTTTATGATGAGTGATTTACGAGCGCACCTGCCCACACCACACAAAGTGTTCAGGAGTTTTTGACCCAAAATGGCATGACCCCCCTGCCCCGCCCTCTCTATTCACCCCATCTCACTCTGAGCATCTTTTTGTTGTTGTTTCCCCAGATGAAAAAAGTTCCCAAAGGGGAATGTTTAGCTGATGTGGAAGAGGTCAAACAAAAACAACACAAGCACTAAAAGGCAACAACATTAGGTACAAAAACTGTTTTGAGCAGTGGAAAAAGCATCTCAATCAGTGTATTGCATCACACGGAGAGGACTTGGAAGGTGACTGAAGTTTAAACATGGAAGAATAAATAGTTTATAAATATTCCATTTGGGGGGGATCCCCGTCCTATATGCATTGTTTTCAGTAAATATATACTTATACACATTTACATATATGTAGCCAAATCGTTCTAAAGTTTGTACCAAATTGCAAATTCCAATCCCACTAGCAGCACCTTTAATGGGGCCTCTGATGCTCTCCTTTCTCCCGAGGGACCTGCCTCCCAATTCCACAGGTCAGAAGTCCAAGGCTCTGATTTCATCATGATTGGGCAGAAAACGACCCCCCTCCTGCCCCCAACCCGCCCCCAACCCCAGTCCTGCCATGGAGGCACTAACTGCCTGAGTGATGTACATTCCCGGGGATTGCCTATCAGGTAGGAGCCCCCTGTGTGTAAGGAACTCCCGGGGAGGCCATGCACAATTCCGTCTAAACACTGAGCCCCTGGCTTGGCACATGAATGGGTGAGTTTGACTAAAAATAAGATGTGCTGGTGTAGTAGCTTAATTGCCCCCCCCACCAAAGTATGTTCACTCCAGACCTAAGCATGGGATCCTATTGGGAACAAAGTATCTTGACAAATGTAGTTCAGGTGAGGATCTTGAGATGGGGTCATGCTGGATTTGGGAAGACCCCAGAGCTATTAATTAGGGTCCTAATAAGAGAAGCACAATAAGACAGAGAGACACAGAGAGATGGCCATGTGGAGACAGAGGCAGAGATGGGAGCCATGTAGCCACAAGCCAAGGAGCACTTGGAGTCACAGAAACTGGAAGAGGAGGAGGGGTCCACCCAGAGCCTGGTCCCCTTGGGTTTCCATTTTCTGGCCTCCAGCACTGCAAGGTGGGGGGGTCACCTTTGTTGTTTTATGTCCCCAGCTGCGGCCATGCATTGTGGCAGCCGTGGGAACACAATAGCTGCCCCTGCAGACACCTGCCCCACCTTGTCCATCTCGCCATCTGCCCCCGGATACTAACTCACATGGATGGGTCAGCGGCTGCTCATCCAGGGCTTCCAGAGGGTTCCGCCTACAGGGAGTGCTAGCAAGAGGGCAGAGCGAGGAAGGGGGTAGGGGTGCTCCTTGCTGCAGGGGCCGGGCCGGGGACACTGTCCCTCCACTCCAGGCCACACCTCTACCAGAGGGTCCTGTCCATGCGGAATTCTCTCTCCAGGTGATGGGACCGCTGCCACCCCTGCCCCTGCAGGGATAAGAGGTGATGCTTTCTCCTCTGTGGCTTCTGACATGCACTGCCCAAGTGGTGTCCTAGACTCCGTCTATCAATCCCAGGATGCACTGCCTGTGTGGTGTCCTAGACTCCACCCATCAATCCCGGAATGCACCCCATGTGATGTCCTAAGCTCCACCCATCAGTCCCAGGAGGCACTGCCCATGTGTGTCCTAGACTCTGCCCACACCTGTGTAAGGAATCCCTGTGTGAAACTTGTCAGGGGTGGAGTGGGCCACCTCTTGCCTTCAGGACCCCGACTGACACTGTATGTTGTTGGGGAGGGGTGATGGTAGTATGGACATTTCATGATATGATCTTGTCTGCCTTTAGGTATGTTCAAAATTCTTTGTAACAGAAAGCTAAAAAACATAATGAAATTTGTTTTAATAAAAGAAGGATTAAGGCAGCAGACTGCACGGACCTCCCACAAGAGAGTCCTAGCTGCCACCAGGTCACTCTCGCATGCCCACAAGATGGCTGCTGGAGCTCCAACCATCATATCAGGACAGGAAAAGAGGGAAAGACAAAAAGTAAAAATCATATGTGTCTTGTGACATCACATCTAGAAAATTCCTTTTACAACCTATAGGCCAGGGCTGTGACTTGTGGCCACAGGAGACCGGAGGGCTGAAGTATTGTTGCCTGAACATACTGCCGCCTTGAACAAAATCGGGGTTTTGTCAGTGAAGAAAAAGGAGAGAGCGGGTGTTGGGTATGCCACTAGCATTCTCTACCATCGAGTGCATTCACACACAGTGAGAGACTGGCCACCAACGAGAAAAAAGGCACGAGCATGTCAGTCACAGACTGGGTGGACAGATGTGGTGACTGGTGACCCAGTAAGCTCTCAGCTTGACTGAACTCAAGGTCGGAGTTTTTACACTTGACCTTGGACTAATGACATCCCAGATGCCCAAAGAACCACATCCACCAACAGCCCTCAAGTAATCATATGCTTCCTTCATTGCCGTCCAACTCAAACCAACATAAGCAGAAAAGACAATTTCTTTTAAGGATAAGGAGGTGTCTGCCGGAACAGAAGGACAGGAACTACAGCCGGAGTGCATGAATCCTCCCTCCCTCACTCCCTCTGTCTCTCCTCCCTCCCTTTTCCCCTCCCTCACTCCCTCTCTCTCTTTCTTCCCCCCTTCTCCCTCTCTCCTTCCCTCCTTCACTTCCCCTTTCTCTCTCATCCTGATTTTTTCTGGACTTCTCATTTTCTCTCTCTTTCCAGCTCCAAATTTTCTGGGAAAGGTTCTGATTTCCTACCTTGGAGCAAGTATTTATTCCTGGGTCATCTAATTATGACCAGAAGAAAGGGTCTAAGGAAAAGACTGTGTATCATATGTTATTCACAACTTCTATGTGTGTGCTTTTATTATGATTCAGACATTTAAAAAATCTGCAGTGATAGATATTAAACATGATTTTTGTCAAATGTGATGCCCATGGTTTAGTGCAGTCAGCTACAGTGATAACTGTTTGGATTGATCATATTTTACCATTTTTTAAATGTCCTGAGTAGCCAGACATTGGTGTCTCATAACCTTCTTTCAACTGGCTTTGTTTTCTCACTGGTTTCCTCATCCATGTGTTAAGTGAAACTCAACAGAGTTTCATTTGTAGAATTATATTTTTAACATTTTGAAAATTCTCTGTGTCAGCCGGATGCAGCAGCCATGCTTGTCATCCCAGTACTTTAGGAGGCTGAGGGGAGGATTGCCAGTACCCAGGGGTTCAAGACCAGCCTGGGCAACTTTGCAAGGCCTCATCTCTACAATTTAAAAAAATAGCTGGGCATAGTGGTGCACATTTGCAGTCCCAGCTACTTGGAAGGATGAGGTGGAAGGATTGCCTGAGTCCAGGAGGTCAAGGCTATGGTAGCCAAGAGAATGCCACTGCACTCCAACCTGGGTAACAGAGTGAGACCCTGACTCAGAAGAAAAAAAAAGAAAATGTACTTGTGACATCACTTGTGTGGCACCCATCTACCATATCAAACGTCTGCCTGCAAATATATGCTGGACCTGCCTGATTCCAGGTGGGACGTCTCAGGTGCCTTGAAGTCCTGCCTCCCATCACTTCTTGGCATGGGAGGAGTCCTCCATCCAGGGGGCCACTTTTAAAATACAAACCAACCAAAGCAAGCTCGCTGTGGCAGCCTGACTGGATTCTCATGCCCGCTGCCTAGAAAACCGGAGACCAACACAGCTGTGACCGTAGACAAAACAGCTGAGTGAGGAAGTCAGGATGATTCAGAGACTGGGCTTTTAAAGGTAATATGGCGAGCAGAGGACTAAGCACAGCAGATTGGGTGGAGATGATGTCATGGGTGTGGAAACTGACTTCCTGTACCAGAGCCGGTTTCTGGTAGGGGGTGTCACAGGACTGGAAGAGCCAGCTTCTCTGTACCTGTTCTGGGTCAGGGTGGGACCTCGGGTCCATCAGGGGGCAGAGTTTGAAAAACATCTCAAGCCCCATTTTTCAGTTTTACGATGGGAGAGGCTGCCCCTAGAGCAAGTCCCATAATTGTCAGCCGCTGACCCCCTGGGGCAGGGAGCTATTGCTGAGAAATGTGAATGGTGGGGTCCCTGGAGATGAACGCTTCCACTGATCAGACTTTGGGAGCTATCAAGGAGATCTGTGCAGCCTTGGTCCTGTTTCTTAAGGGAAAATACACTGACCAGCCTCAAGGGCAGCGTCCCCCTCCCCAGGGGGCAGACGAGAAGACAGTCAAACACTTTTCATCAAATTGAAGGCAAACTTAGAAACAATCAATTTTTTTCCATTTCTTTTTTAATCTTTCTTTTTTTTCTGAGTTGGGGTCTCACTCTGTTGCCCAGGCTGGAGTGCAGTGGCATGATCACGGCTACTGCAGCCTTGACCTCCTGGGCTCGGGGATCCTCCTGCATCAGCCTCCCAGGTAGCTGGAACTACAAGTGTGCACCACCATGCCTGGCTAATTTTTTTTTTTGTAGAGATGAGGTCTCACTATATTGCCCAGGCTGGTCTTGAACTTCTGGCCTCAGCAATCCTCCTGCCCTGGCCTCCCAAAGTGCTGAGATTACAGGCATGAGCCCCCTGCATCCAACCAGATTTGTTAATTTCTGACCACAGCTGTTAATTTCTGACCTTTATTGGGCTCAGGCCTCTTCTTCTATGCCTTGTATTAATTTTATGTAGATGGTTTCATACCCACAACCATCTCCCATAGGACACCCTGGGGCCCTCTCCACCGCCCCAATCCCCCCAGGTCACTAGCAAAGGTCCCCAGTCAGTTACAACTATTCCTGAGAGCCAATCCCAGGCCTGATCGCCTGCCTCACCTGTTCCTTCCACCCCTGGGTGTGTTCCCTGAAGCCCTGCGTGGTGTGGCATGTCACCTGCTCTTGGGAACTATAGCAACTACCATTTAAGTGGCAGTCATCTCTGATTGGCCGGCCTTGCAACACCTCAAATTTCATATGAATACACCATATTTTTTTATTATTATGATTTTTAAATTTAATTTTATTAAAGAGATATGGGACACAAGTCAGGATTAGTTACACAAGCAGGCTGCATGCAGGTGAAGTTGGGTCTCCAGCTGGCCCTCACTTCCCCTGGTCTGGGACCTTTGCTAGTGACCTGGGGGGGATTGGGGCGGTGGAGAGGGCCCCAGGGTGTCCTATGGGAGATGGTTGCGGGTAT
>CAUYQG010016668.1:0-26655 GCA_963574415.1 Tarsius wallacei
TGTTCTGCAGGTATCAATTAAGTCCATTTGGTCAAGAGTCACATTGAGGTTCCGGATCTCCTTACTGATTTTTCGCCTTGATAATCTGTCTAGGGTTGTGAGTGGGGTACTAAAGTCCCCAGCTATGATATCTTTTTATACCTTGCCTAGAAGCCGTTTTATGAAAGTTGGTGCTCCTATGTTGGGTGCATATATGTTTAGGATAGATATTTCTTGTTGATGGTTTGAACCTTTTATCATTATGTAAAAGACCTTCTGCATCTTTTTTAATTTTTGATAGCTTAAAGGGTATTTTGTCTGAGATTAAGGTTGCAACTGCTGCTTTCTTTTGTGTTCCGTTCACCTAAATTTTGCTTCCCATCCTCTGAGTCTATGAGTGTCCTCTCTGGTGAGATGAGTATCTTGGAGACAATATATTGTTGCCTCATGATATTTTATCCATTTTGCCATTCTATGTCTTTTCAGTGGTGCATGTAGTACATTCACATTCAGGCTAATTACTGAAATGTGAGAGTTTATCCCTGTTGTGAGTTTCTTATAGAGTTGTTCCCATTTATTTGTTGTCTTTCTTTTGTCTTCATTGTTTGCATTCTTTTTTTTTTTTTTGTATTCATTGCATTCCAAAGTCTGTTTCTCAGTGTCTGATCTCCCAGGTGTCTGTGTGAGACCCATGTTTTTCATTTGGTTTTTCTTCATTTGTGTAGATTTTCCTCCTCCTCATTTTTTTCCCCTCTTCTTTAATTCTGTTGTTCATGGATGGCGGGGTTGCTTTTAATTCTGTTTACTCAATCTCCTATTATTTCTTATGTGGATCCTCTGACTTTGTTCAATTTTGAAGCTGGATTGTCAGTTGGGGGCTGTACTTTTTGCAGTTTTGAGATTTAATTGAGGGGGGAGTTGTGATTCAAAATTACATCCCAGTGTCCACCAACAAGTGTAGGGGTACCCTGGAACCCACTTCCCACTGCCTTACAGTCTTTCCATGCAGTGGGGGTATAGGCTTGCTCCCTGGAAGCAAAATGAGGTAAGAAAAAGGGAAAGAATGGAAAAAGGAAGGAGGTGGCAAGAGGAAGGTGGAGAGAGAGAAGAGGAAGAGGGAAAACAGACAGACGCACCAACTAACCAATGAAGAGAGACACAAAGACAGAAAAGAGTAAAAAAACTAAAACATACAAACACACAAATCAACAAAACCTCCCTATTGATGTACTCTTCCCCTACACAAACAGGAAGTCTAAAAAAAATCAGTAAAACAACAGATACAAAGCAAGTACAAAAACATGATCAAAAACAGAAAGAGAGAAACATACTAAAACAAAAAACGAACAAAAATGAGCAAAACAAACAGACAAAAAATAAAAAAACCAGGAACCAAATTCGCTCTGAGATCGTTCCTGTAAGTTCAACATCCTTTCAGCTCTGATCTCTAGCGCCTCCCCTCTGCTCTCAGTGCAGGCTGATGGGGTTGCTCGCAACTTGGGTAACATGCCCCAGGCCTACTGCGGAAGGAGGGTGGATCAGAGCTGGACTCACCCAGCTTTCTGCCTGTCAAGTCTGCCACTCAGATCTGACCCATCTGTATCAGATACAGCCTGGGAGAGGGGCTTCTGTCTCTCCCAGTGTGATGAGATGACCTCAGATCCCAAGTTGGAGGCTGGGCAGAGCTGGGTGGAGCTGAGTGAGGCAGTGCAGGTCTCTGCCTGATCCAGGGACAGAGAACATGGCTGCTGTCAGCGTTTCCTCCAGGGATGGGGCTCCTCACTGGCTCTCCCGATCTTCTCTCTCCGCTGATCAGATCCGGGACTCCAGTTGATTTGCTATAAGGGTGATGGTGTGGGCCAGGTGCTAGGTGATGAGAATCAGTTGGATTTGGCAGGCTCTTCTCAGGAGAGTCCTGTGAACAGCAGACAATCTTGCATGTCTGCAGCAGCTCCAATCTCAAGGCAATGGGAATTTGCAGTCATCTTCAGAAGGGGACCCCGGGTGCATGAAACCGTGTCTCCCCTCAGACGGACTTTCATTCACCCACCAGCACACACCTACTCATGCAGAGAGTCTTTATGGACACTTGTTTTTGCAGAGACTCAGTCTGACCTGTCTGGTCGCTATCTTGTCCGCATCCTCAAAATTCCTTTTTCTTAAACGTCTAGAGGAATCCCCAGACGTTAAAGCAAACAACATCTGTAAATATCCAGATATGATGGCTATACATTTCCTCATATCTTCACAATTTCAGATTTTAGTCAACTTTTTGCTTGGTGACATTCTATTTTTCTTTCAAGACTGGTTTAAGTATTATATCCTCAGATATATGCTAAATCAAAAGATTATAACCTCCTTATCTAAATATTTTGTATCTTCAATAAGAAAAGTTAAGTAATGGCATGATGGTATAAACGTGTGTATATTATCTCCTATCCCAAACTCCTAAAATAAATATAAAAGCTATTATGATACTCAAAATACTTAATCTATAACAATGTTAGCATGAGCACATGTACACACATACACACACAATTAAACAGTATATGGAATTCAGAAAAAGAAACTTAACTCATGAAGAAAGCCAATTCAGAGCAATAGGAGAGAAAGGCTACAGCATGAGCACACACTTAGGGGTGCACAAGACCAAGAAGCTCAGGAGAAGAATGAGGCTTTCTGGGAAATCCAGGGTGCTTGAAAAAGTATTTACAATGTGCAAAAGACAGTTGCATTTCTATACACCAACAATAAACAAACAGAAACTCAAATAAAAAGCACAATTCCATCCACGATAGCCAGAAAAAAAGTCAAATATCTTGGCATCTTCCTAACCAGAGACATGAAAGTCCTTTACACTACAAAACACTGCTCAAAGAAATCAAAGATGACACAAACAAACAGAAAAATATTCCATGCTCATGAACTGGAAGAATCAACATTGTTAAGATGTCCACCCTGCCCAGAGCAATCTAGAGATTTAACACGATATCCATTAAATTGCCAGCAGCATTCTTCTCAGACTTGGAAATGACAATACAGGAATTCATATGGAAACATAAACGACCACAAATCACCAAAATAATCCTCAGAAGAAAAAAAAAGCAAAGCAGGAGGTATCACACTCCCAGACTAGAAACTCTATCATAAAGCTACAATAATCAAGACAAAACAGCCTAGTATTGGTACAAGAACAGCATAGAGACCAATGAAACAGGATGGAGATTCCAGAAGCAAAACCTCAGTTTCTCAACCAATTCATCTTCAACAAAGCCTCCACCACCAACCACTGGGGAGAGGAGAACTTATTCAGTAAATGGTGCTGGGAAAACTGGCTGACTATATGCGGAAGATTGAAACAAGATCTCTACCTATCACCATACACAAATATCAACTCTAAATGGATCAAAGACCTAAACATAAAACCTCAAACTGTAAGGACCTTAGCAAATGCAGGAGACACCCTTATGGAAATTGGAACTGGCAACCAATTCCTGATCAAACCCCAAGAGCCCATGCCATAAGAGATAAGATAGTCAAGTGGGACCTCATCAAGCTGACAAGCTTCTGCAAAACCAAAGAAACCATCAAGAGAGAGGAGAGACAGTCCACAGACTGGGAAAAAATATTCTAAATGTGCCGAAAAGGAAAAGCAAACAGCCCCATTACAAAGTGGGCAAAAGATATGAATAGACACTTCTCAAAAGAAGACATACGAGCAGCCAACAGATTCATGAAAAAATGCTCAGCATCACTAGTCATCAAAGAAATGCAAATTCAAACTATACTGAGCTACTCCCTAACTCCAGTCAGGATGGCTATCATCAATAACTCAAAAAACAACAGATGCTGGAGAGGATGCGGCAAAAAAGGAACACTTCACTGTTGGTGGGAGTGTAAACTAGTACAACCTTTGTGAAAACAGTGTGGCAATTCCTAAAAGTTCTAAAATCGATCCTCCATACAATCCCACAATCCCCCTACTGGGATTAAGTAATATAATTAAAGTCAAATAATTAAGAAATAGGAAGTTGTAGACTAGTGCTGAAATGCACTAAATAATAGTGCTAGGTAAAAATAATTGTTTACTATATGAGACAAAAAAGAATAGCAATTTGGAATTAAAAATCACAGACAATCTTTACATTGCAGATGATGGGAAAGAAGTAACAGAAATTATTCTAAACGGTTGTTTTTAGGGAGTAGTATTTAGATATTATTTTCTTAAAGGAAAAGAAAATGCTTAAAATATAAGTTAACTTGATTGTGATCACAGAAGATGATAAAAGTGATATTTCATTTTAAAATAATTGCAAAAAAAGAAACAGCATAATGCAATAATTATAATAAACAGGAAAAAAGAAAACAGACAGTAAAAATAACACACGTGCATGAAAATGAAAGCCTATAGCATAAGCTTCATAAGATAAGATGTTTAGAATAAATTCAAACACACTATAATTACAAGGAAAGTCTAATACAGGTATTGTTAGATTTTATAATAGAAAAAAGAATCAGGAATACATTATTTACCAAATACACACCTAAAACTTGTTTTCTCAACAAGTTTGAAAATAACTATATAAATAGCAGACATATGCTACGTGAAATTTTAAATGCAACTTTTTTCAGATAATTAGTTCTGTTTGTATTAATTAGAACATACAAGCAAAAAATAAAAATGATCTAAATTTTTTCTCAAAACACAGAAAAATCACAGCAATCCAAATTAAATTGAAGCATAAAATAATACATAATCTAAAAAACAAAATTGTGCATTAAAATTCTATTCAGCAACCTAACTTCACAACTTAATAAACTACAAAAAGAAAAAGCTAGATGCAAATCTAGGCAAATGAAAAGATAATTAAGATTAGAACATAAATAAAAATAAACAATAGAAAAATCATGAAGAAAATCAGTGAAACCAAAATTCACCAGAACTTTACCATTTCTTCAATTTCTCTCACCTCCTCTATGAACTTTACGTTCCACAGTGACAAACCACATGCTGCTGTCATGCATACTACATTATTTATGTTCACTCACAACACAAAATCTCTAAGCCTTTGCACATGTTCTTACCTCTGCCTCCAAAAAAAAAAAAAAAATCCTCTTCAGATCTTGTATTCATGGACATTTCCAGGTATGACTTTATTGAATTATTTCGGATGGGTTCATCTGAGCTCCCTCTCCTGTCTGCATAACTAGTTTCCTGTCTTCATTCACCTCACTGAATAGAAGTTCTTTCTTCACATATCTATCACCATTGTTGTGCTTTAGTAGTCAGTCTTCATCTTTTATTCATTGTATGTTTAGTACCCTTTTAAATTTGAATTCGTACTTACCTGGCAGGGGAAATACCATGGTCATGAAGATGATTTTTCCAGGGCAAAGCTTATCCATTGCACTCTGGATGTGGTGACCCCTGCGATTTCCCCAAATGTGGGAAACTCAGCTGCATAATTTGTGGTAGTGGGGTACTGCGTTCACACTCACCCCTGGAAAAAAAAGAAAAAAAATTAAGTTAAATAATTTTTATTTAATTTAATAGATTGATTGATAAAATTCAACTAAAAAAAAAAAACACCAAGCCTCAAGAAACATGGTAAGTGGTTGATTGACCCATTCATGCATTCTTTCAAACTGAGCCTCTGCAAGTGGCTGAGTCAAGGCGCAACAATTTTGTTCGATGTACAAAAATCAGAAAAAAAATTTAAGCAAGCTCTTAATTCTAAGATACTATCTTGGTCTAATCAAAGAAATAAGCTCTCACATGGAAATTTCCTGGACTAAGAATGTCTATTTTAACTTTCCTTAAGTCCACTGTGACTTTAGTGAAAATCCTCACTGCTTTTTCTAGCAATTTTCACACTCTTGAAATAGGGAATTCTTCTGTTTCTTCATATTCTCATGATCGTCATCAGGATAAAAGGTTAGGCTTTCACAATGTTTTATAAATTCAAAACATCATGAAAAAACAATGCATTATAATGGAAAACATCCTGGACTATAAATTACCTGGAATTTTAGAATCCTGTATCTATTTTTATGAGTCTTAGAGACGCTTTTAAACACTTTTAGCTTCAGTTTCATCATTTGTAAAGTGGGAATAATAACTGCCTCAAGAAATTTGTAGGCATAGCTCTAATGTAAGTACATTATAATATTGTTGGCACATACTCAAGCTGTCAGAAAAGTTAGCTGCGATTTTTAGTGGTCTTATTTCAGAGTACATCACTTAATTGTTTTTTTTAAAATCCCTTTTACTTTTGTATGTAGTACAGTCTTTGAGATATGACAGTTAGCTGGGCTCGGTGGCTCAGCCTGTAATCCCGCACCTTGGGAGGCTGAGGTGAGTGGATTGCCTGAGCCCACGGGTTCGAGACCCGCCCGGGCAACTTGGTGAGACCTCATCTCTACAATAAATCAAAAATCAGCCAGGCGTGGTAGCTGATGCCTGTAATTCCGGCTACTCGGAAGGCTGAGGCGGGAGGATCGCTGGAGCCCAGCAGGTCGAGGCTGCGGTGGCCGGGAGCGGCCACTGCACTCCAGTCTGGGCGACAGTGAGACTCCAACTCAAAAAAAAAAAAGAGATATGACAGTTGATAAATAATTCTTAAACAAATCGGACATTTAGTGCCCTATAAATTACAGAAAATTAATGGAAAATGTATGCTTATTCAATTTTTCTCTAAACTGAGAGATATTTAAAACATGGGAGTCTAATCCATTTGCATTTTGTTTTTCCTGGTTTATGTTTACCTCTTTTTGTAATATATAGCATTTTTCTTCTCTATCATGCTTTTACATTGCTTATTTTTGGTAACTCCTTTTCTCCCTTCTGCCATATCAATTGAATATAACTTACTACTATTTGCTTGCTCAACAGTTTCATAAATCAAATACTCTATGTATAAGTCTTTAATGCTTCTCTTAATCACATTATTTGAATACTTTTTTAAATTTTGTGGAACTATTTATAAAATTAGCAAAATTCAATAGCTCTGTCTTCCTTGCAAATTCTACAATGCCACACGATGCTTTATAAGTTACATTCCCCTTCATTTTGTTATTTTATTTTTAGCATTTTAGTTCTGTCTGTTCTCTCCATTTCCCTAAGTTATTTTTCATAATTATCATAATCATTCTCAGTATTATCATTAATTACATAGTTGAAACATATGCTAATTTGACAAGAGTTTTTACACCATTTTTTCCTTTATCTCATGCCTTCCTTAATGCTTCCATTTATTTCTGACAGCAATATCTTCTTTAACTGTTTTTTTCAGAAGCGTCTGATTAGTAAAGCCTCTTGCATTTGTACTTCTGAAAGCCATTCTTATTGTTTGCACATTGTTTGATTTATTTAACCTAGATATAGAATAATTAGGTAGGTTTTTTTTGCCTCAGAATGTTGAAAACAATATTCCAGTGTCTTCTGATATGCATTGTTTTGCTGATAAAATGTCAGTCACGTTTTCTCCTTCTTTTTATGCATGGCGCTTTCCCTTGAGAAGCTTTTTTCATTGCTTTTGAAGTTCTGTGCTATCATTTGATAACTTAGGTGTGGAATTACCTTCATTATGTTCTCAGGACCCAGAATATTCCCTCTGCATTAGTCTGCAATTTTAGAAAACATGAAGATATTTTGTTTTCAAATATTGTTTCCTTATTATTGATAATAGTTTGTCTTCTTAAATGATCATCATCTCTGCATATCTCTCTGTGAGAATTCCTCAGCTCTCTCTTTAAAAATCTACTCTTTCTCTTTTGGCTATTAACTAGTCTACTGAGTTTTTTAAAATTTGAAGAGTTATATATGTTTTAATGTGCATACTTTTATTTGCATTTTTCTCCAGTTAATTTTTCCACAGTTTTTTGCTTGCTTTACAATGTCTATCTTAAGTTATGAGGTATCCTTTTTAACTTTATTTATTTTTTTAAAGCCCTTATAGTGTTTTGTTGTGTCCTTTGATTTGTAATTTTATTTCTGTAAGTTCCCCCTGGTGAGGTGCTTCTGTGTGTCTGGTCTGTGGTAATGCATGTTTGCATCTGTTCCCCAAATGTTCCACCTTTCTGGTCTCACAGTTGCAGAGCAATTTTAATTTAATTTTAAGAGCAAGGAGGAAGATTAAGAAGCAAAGTGAGCAAACAAATGTAGAAACAAATTATTTTGACATCCCTGTACCCTGCCAATATTATAAACTGGAACCTTGTAAGCGTGGGAGAGGCATGCCTGGACTTCTGCATTTTGTTTGTGATATATTTTCCAGCTATGGTCCCTGGGAGTTGGAATGTAATTCTAGGACTTTCCAGTGCCGCTTGGTAGCTTTTGTTTGTTTGTTTGTTTTTCTTTTTCAGAATTTGTTTCACAGATGCTAGTACTTTGTGACTCTTAACTTTATGGAAGTAACTTAGTTCTAGCTCCCCATGTATAGGGAACCCACAGTCGGATGTTCTTTTCCTAAGTCATTGTCAGGTTCCAATTACCCTTAGAGTCGTCTTCCATTTATCATTCTAGTTTTTAATTCCCTTCTTCTTTTCCTTTCCTCCTATTTTTCTTCCTTCTTTCACTCCTTCTCACTCTCCCTCCCTCTCTCCTTCACTACCTCCGTCATTCTCTCTATCCTTCCTTCTTTCTTTCCTTCTTTCCTTCCTTCCCTCCCTCCTTCCTGTTTATCCTTACATCCGTATTGGTGACAGGGAATGAATATTGTGCATCTGGTCAATTTACCCTGTGAAGCAGAAGAGTCTCTCGTTTTATTAAATAGCGAATACAAATAAAATGCAGTTCATCCTATGATCCCAAAGAAAGGAAACATTTTTGGTACATCATTAACATGATAGTGCTAATGTTATCTAAGTACTAATACGGGAAGAGTAACTTGCTTTCAGTTTCTATTTATCCTCATGGATAATTCCATTACCAGTGAATTCATCCTATTTTTTAATATTCTTATATAAATATAAAAGCAGTGGATTACTGCTTCAATTTGGATTAAGTGTTAACATAAACATTTCAGTAGAAACTTAAGAAAGTCTCAAAGGGAAATAATTACTTCTACAAATTTACTGGGGAGTCTTAAAAAAATAATTGAATTTAATTCTCAATCAATTGGAATATGTTTTTAAGTCATTTTTAAAAGGTGAAGTCACTAATCACTTATATTTCTGAAGAGGTCATTAAATGTATTTCTGTCATAAATAAGGGTTATATTAAAAATTTCAGTGGGAATCATTATCTCTCAAAGATTTTTAGAAGCTGCTTTCCTGGCTTGAAAAACTTTGGGTTTCAGTGAAGTGTGAAACTAGACATATTCTTGTTTTCTTAAAGGACATTAACGTCTTTAAGAGAGATGTTTTTATTGTTCTGTATACATATATGTCTACAGCTATAGCTATATCATCTGTATATACTTCCTAGATGTTTGCTAGTTCTGTTTCTAGTGCAAATGTACCTTCTTATGAAAAAATGTGAAACTGGTTTCTGCTCTGACTTTTAAAAAAATCTACTGCAGTTTATACTTTTATTCTTATATTTTGACCACTTTGCTGAAACTATTTATATATATGTAAATGAGAGAGACGAGAGAGAGAGAGAAAGAGAGAGAGAGAGAGAGAAAGAGAGAGAGAGGGAGAGAGTTGGTATCCCACTCTGCTGTTATCCAGGCTGGAGTGTAGAAGCACGATCACAGCTCACTGCAGTCTCAAAGTCCAGGACTCAACCAATCCTTTCTCCTCAGCCTTCCCAGTAGCTAGGACGACAGGTGGGTGCCACCATGCCTGGCTAAATTTTTGATTTTTTTTGTAGAGTTGAGGTCTTGCTATGTTGCCTAGGCTGGTCTTAAACTTCTGAACTCAAGCATCTCCCCCACCTGGGCTCCCAAACTACTGGTATTACAGGTGTGAACCACCATGCCCAGGCTAATTATTCATTTTTATAACTTAGGAAGATTCTCCTGGATTTGCTTGACTTGACATTCATATTATCTGCAAACAATTTATTCTATCTTCTTTAATATATTCTAATTTTTAACTTTAAATGTGATGTTCCTCTTGTTAATGTATTAAATATTATGTATGATAACCTTTTCAATCTGAGAATATTATGAATTAAATACAGTAAATATTATATTATAAACTGGGTTTTTTTGGCTTTTAAATTTTAATATGAATTTATTAGTAATATTTGAATGTCTTGATATGATCATATAATTCCTTCATTATAACATTTTAATTTAGTAAATTAATCTTATACTTTTATTTTGTGTGCTATAATTTTTCATCTTTTGTATTAAATGTTAGGCTTGTAAAATTCAACTAGAAAATATATTTAATAAAAAAGTATTTTTAATTTTTATAACATTTTCTATAATAAGCACTAATTTGGATACTGCAAGGATTCGTTTGTCAGTCTGTTTGCCTTCTTTGCTTTAAATTTTTAATTTACTAGCAAACCTATTCAGGTTTCTACATTGCTTAGTGACATTTACTGAATATTCAATTATCTGAAGAATATTAACCTACTCAAAGTTCCAATAGATTTTAAAGTTAACTTTTATCATTTTAACAATAGTTTATGCCGGGCTCGGTGGCTCAGCCTGTAATCCCACTCCTTGGGAGGCTGAGGTGAGTGGATTGCCTGAGCCCGCGGGTTCGAGACCCGCCTGGGCAACTCGGCAAGACCTCATCTCCACAATAAATCAAAAAATCAGCCAGGCGTGGTAGCGCGCGCCTGTAGTTCCAGCTCCTTGGAAGGCTGAGGCGGAAGGATCGCCGGAGCCCAGCAGGTCGAGGCTGTGGTGGCCAGGAGCGGTCACTGCACTCCAGTCTGGGCGACTGAGTGAGACTCCAACTCAAAATAAATAAATAAATAAATAAATAAAATAAAATAAAATAAAAATAAAAATAGTTTTTTCATCTAGACTTTCAAATGTGATTAAATCATTTTATCATCCATGTTTTTAAAATGTCACCACATTTAAATATATACCTCCTTTATTGTAACTTGTATCATTTTTACCTTGTTCTTTTTGATCAGACAGGACAGTTTATTTTGTTCATTTTTTAAAAAATCTTTTATTTTTTCAAATGTTGGTAAAATATACCAGATATTTTACATACATAAATAAAATACACACATAAAATTTACCAGCTTTATTATTTTAAGTGTATAGTTCAGTGGTATTAAGTGCACTCAAATTACTATGCAACTGTCACCATGATCCATCCGCAGAGGTTTATTATCTCCCCAAACTAAAACTCTGTCCATTAAACACTAACTCCCTGTTACTCCCTACCACTGAGCTCCTGGTAATCACGTTTCTACTTTTGTCTCTATAAATTTGACCTCCTTAAGAACCACATACTAGAGGAATCATAGAGTATTTGTGTGTGTGTGTGTGTGTGTGTGTGATTAGTTTGTTTCATTTAGTTGAATGCCTTCAAAGTTTATTCTCATTGTAGCATGATGTGTCTGAATTTCCTCCCTTTTAAAAGCTGAATAGTGGTTCGTTTATATTTATATACAACATTCTATTTATCTGTTAATTCACTCATAGACATTTGGGTTGCTTCCACATTTGGCTAGTGTAAATAACGCTGCCACAAACATAGCTGTACTAATATTTGTTTGATTTCCTTCTTTCATTTTTTTCTAGGTATATACCCAGAAACGGGATTGCTGGATCATATGGTAATAATGTAATTTTTCTGTACTTTTTTTGGAGGACTTGCCATACTGTTTTCCACAGTAGCTGCACCCTTTTACATTCCCACTAGCAAACCCAAGGATTTCAATTTCTCTGTGTCTTCACTAACATTTATTATTATATTTTGTTATTAATTTTGTAATAGTCATCCTATTAAGTATGAAGTGGTGTCTCATTATGGTTTTGATATGCATTTTTCTAAGGATTAATGATGTTGAGCATCTTTTCATGTGCTTATCTTCCATTTGTATATATTTTTGGAGAAATGTCTATTCAAGTCCTTCGCCCATTTTTAAAAATCAGGTTGTTGATTTTTGTTGCTGTTGAGTTATAAGAGTTACTTATATATTCTGGACATCAATTTTGATTAGACATACTAGTTGCAAATATTTTATCTTATACTTTAGTTTGTTTTCTTTACTATTGATTGTTCTATTTGCACAAACTTTCTGGTTTGAAGACCCCAAATAACAAAAGCAATGGAGACATCATGCTGCCTGACTGCAAAATATACTACAAAGCTGTATTAACTATAACAGCATAATACTGGCATGAAAAGAAACACAGGGACCAATGGAGCAGAATAAAGAACCCAGAAATAAAGACACGCATCTACCACCAATTGATTTTCCAAAAAGGCACCAAAATATACACACTGGGGAAAAGTAAACTTATTCAATAAATGGTCCTTAGAAAACTAAGTATGCAAATGCAAAATAATAGAACTAGATCCCTATATTTTACCATCTACAAAGATCTACTCAAAATAAAATAAGGACTTAATGTAAGACCTGAAGCTGTGAAACAAAATGAAATGTAAAGGAAATTATTTGTTATATTAAGCAAGATTTTTTAAAAATAAGACCTCAACAGCACAGACAATAAAAGCAACTATACATAAAAAGAATTATTTTGATGGGTTTTTATAGGGATTGCATTGAATGTAAACAACTTTGAGTAGTATTTACTTTTTATAATACTAAAAATATGATAATAGATAATATTTTTATGTTATATGAAAACAGTTTGCCTCTTTTTTATTTGTCTTTAAAAATTTCTTTCAGCATTGTAGAATATGTCAAAAATTTATTTTCAAGACTAAATAATATTCCATTGTGTGTTTATACCACATTTCGTGTTTCCGTTCATCTATTGATGGGCACTTGGGTTGCTGCCACATTGTGGCTATTAATAAACAGATATATATTTGCGTCCTTGAGTACACCTTTTGTGTACATATTCAAAATGGAATTGCTGGATCATACGGTAGTTCTATTTTTAATTTTGAGAAACCACCATACTGTCTTTCATGGTGGCTGCATGATTTTACATTCCCACCAGCAGTGCAGCAGGGTCCCATTTTCTCCATTTGTCATTTTTATAGTAATTTAAAAAAAAAATAACCATTTTAGTGATATTGTCATTTTTACTTGCATTTTCATAATGATTACTTATCTTCTATCTGATTATTCTATTTATTGTTGAAAATAATGTATTGAAATCTTAAACTATTATTGTGTGCTTATTTCTTTCAATTCTGTCAATGTTTTTTTTCATATATTTTGAAGCTCTGAGATTTGGTGCATATATGTTGCTAATTATTATATCTTCTTGGTGAATTAAACCTTTTATAATTATACAATGTATTTCTTTGTTTTTTGAAATTTTTGTTTGACATAAAGTCTATTGTTTCTGATATCGGTTTGCCACCCCAGGTCACTTTTGATTATTTTTGGCATGGAATATTTTTTTTCCATTCATTCACTACACAGTAGAGGAGATATCTTAAAACTAAGTTCTGTGAAAAGATGCAAACAATAAAATAGCATATTATGGTTCTTTCTAGTAAATAAATTTCCTTCAGCTTTTTTTTCAAACGCATGCCACAATGTATGCTTTTTTTCTTATTTCTTCTTGCCCTGCCTAATTTTGGCCAGAGCAACTAAAATATTATTCTTTCAGCCCATGACTCAACATACATTTATTCTGTATAAGAGAAGTGGATCAGCAAAGTCATTTCAACTGACATTACCCTTGAGCAATTTCCTTAGCCTGTGTCTTGCATCCTGCCCATTGTGTAGGATCTATTTGTATTTTTGACATTGTTCTATGACCAGTCTGCCCAACTTTTCATTTTGACATGTGGTGATTTGTAGTTTATTGACGTGGTTGTGCTGATGCCAACTGAAGAATTTTCTTTTCTGTGTGATTCTGGCAAGAATTGGCCAAAAGTAAAACTTGCAGAAGATTTCTAGGATGGATGTAAAGGTTTTTTCTCATTCAATGCAGAGTTGCTAAATGATTCTATTTGCCTCCATCTCCATCACAACACCTTCAGCTTCTCTTCTTTTCTGTCAGCTCTTCTGACCAACAGCAGCCCATACCACACATCAGATATTTGTCAACACACCTACGTAATACATAATCATGCATAGAAAATAATCATGCAGAAGAAACTACTTTTCCTAGACTTATCATTGACTCTTTTGTGACCTGTCTCTGGCAGCTGCACATGCCTGGCATCCCACAAAACACTTTAGGCTCTAAATTTTATACCCCTGTCAGTGCTTCAAAATGGCTCGTTACTAACATTACACTAATTATTCTATTCTCCTTTCAGATACTTATTTTTCTAGCACACCCACAATTGTGTGAAGTCTTATTTATAGAATAGATCTGTTATTTTATAATACCCACAGTGATTCTGCTTCCTTGATCCAATATTGACTCATGTATGTTACCTCTTCACAATACCCTGCTATTCGTCACTGGCATGGAAGAATGAAAAATTGGAAACGACTTGATTTTACACTAAATGGTGATTATTGCATGAGAAAATATTAAATTATAGGGGCTGCAATTGCAAACAAAAGCATTTTATTTTTCTTTCACTATTTTTATCATGACTCACAGTCCATAGTTCTCAAATACAGAGTGACTTTTTTAGTTTATCATTGACTGTATGTTCAAAACAGACAGGAAAAAGCAAAGTTAGTCTTAGCAAAAAGCTCAACAATAGTGCTTATTTGTTATATAGGGGAAGTAATTCACGTTGCTCACACTCCAAAGTCATAGTCTTGCCAATTTTCCAAATAGAAGCTTATCAATAACTGCTCCTATTTGAGTGATTATGGTTGAGAAGGATGAAAATTTATTGTCCTGGCACCACTCAAAACTTGACAGTTGGCTACAGCTTATTCAGGGATAATAAAAAATTTTAAATGCTTGAAATTTTTGACTTTCATTGCACAACATACTAAGAACCTTAGAAAAACTATAAAATAATTTTATATAGCATAAATATGCATAATAAAAGAAGCCTATCAGTCTAAGTATGATTCAAAAAACCTCAATTAAAAGAACAATATCAATAAATAACATGTCTTAAATGTTTTCTACACTTCCATTGCTAGTGTCAACTGAATAGTAGTAGTTGCAGGTGTGGCAGTCAACTTCCCTGAGCACTCAACTTTTAAAGCAATGATACAATTGCCTTAAGCATATAAATTCACTTGTTCTATTCAAAAACTCTGAGTGGTATATTCTATTACCTGATCTGACAGGTGAGAAACCAGAAACAGGACATCAAGTAAATTGTATGAAGCTACACAGCTGGTAAGGAGACCTAAGATATGTCCTATATTTTTAGTTATTACACTAGAGCACTTCACAGTTCTGTTAAACGTGCATAGGCAAAGATGTTCATTGCTCTCCTATTGATAATGGCAAGAAAGAAAATATTAAAATGTCTCAACATTAGGCAATACTCAAGTAAATTATAAAATATTCATATGTTTGAAAATCATGAAATTTTTACTGCATAGTTTATAATTTTATGGAGAGTGTTTAGTATGTTATTTTAAATAAAGCATGCTTATTTTAAAATGCATAGAAAATTATTGAAAGCAAAGATACTAAAGCAGAGAGACATTATGGGTTATTCTCTATAGATTTCTGTGGATTATAAAGTTTATCTGATAAGAGTGTGTTTTTTTATATAAAATGAAAAGTGTTTTAAGGTTCTAAAGTTTGAAAAGAGTTTCATTAGCAAGCTGGTGAAATAAGAAGTCCTAGACCCATTCCTCCACAGAGGGACTAACTTAGCAGCAATATATATTCAAAAGACTTTATGGATACTCTGGAAACAAAAAATCACAGTACTCCAAAACCAATAAGATTAGCATTGAAATGAGTAAAGAAGCTGCTGCATTTTACCCAGAACAGCACTCCCCACAAGCTAACACAGATTGGAGTAATCAGGAGAAGCTGCCCAACTCGCATTTTCTCCCTTGAGAAGACAAGAGATAAGTGGAATGTACTTAAAATGTTCTGGTTTTTCAATGATGCTTTCTAAGGCAGGGGTTCCCAACCACCAGGCAATGGACTAGTGACAGTTGTGTGGCCTGTTAGGAACTGGACCACACAGCAGATGAGCAGTGGATGGGCAAGTGAGCAAAGCTTCGATGTATATACAGCCACTCCACATCACTAGCGTTACAACCTAAGCTCTACCTTCTGTGAGATCAGCACTGAAAAGCCTGTTTCCATTGCCAACATTGTATCTTTGTAAAGCTGGGTTTTCTGTAGTGACAGCAACCAATACAAGATGATGGGGTATACTGGATGTAAGCGGCACACTCTAAGTGCCACTGTCTCCATCACCCCCAGATGGGACCGTCTAGTTGCAGGAAAACAAGTTTAGGGCTCCCACTGATTCTCATTACAGTGAGTTATATAATTACTTATATATTATAAAGTGATAATAATAGAAATAAAGTGTGTAATAAATGCAATGAGATTGAATAATCACAAAACCATGCCTCCCATGGTCCATGGAAAAAGTTTCCACAAAACCAGTCTCTCACACCAAAATTGTTGGAGACTGCTGGTCTAAGGAACTAGTTTCTGTCTCACCTAAGCGAACTCTTGGGCAACTGGTGTACTTTGGATGCCTGAGGGCGATTGAGAAACAAAAGTAGAGTTCAGTGGCTTGTTACAGCACCAGAGAATCTGCAGGACCACAGACATACATGAAAGGGAGCAAGAGATTATGATCTTGAGTAAAAAAACAAAAAACAAAAAACTGCTGTGCTTTCTAATTGGGTAATTACACACCTAAGTCCAGAGAAGATGCTTTTGAAAAGACTTAAAAGGGCCGCAGTATCTCTACCCTGGATCTGTGGTAAAGATCTTTCCCTGTACAAAGGTAGTCCTTATAGTCTGAGAGAGGTGGCTGTTTTTCAAATAATCAAATCTCAACAGAAAATAATAGGTATATGAAGAAACATGAAAATGAGCCTAATCTAGAGAAAAAAAATCTCTGGGAAATTATCCTTAAAGAAACAGAAATTTAGGAATTTATTGATGAATTCAAATATCTTAAAGAATCTCAATGAGTTGCAAGATACATAGACTGCTAAACAATGCAAACAACACTTAAATAAAATGAAAACATCAAGAAAGAGAAACTATGAGAAAGATCTAAACAGAAATTCTGAAGGTAAAAAATAGAATAACTGAATTGAAAACTTTACTAGAGAGTTTTAACAATAGTCTTTATTCAGCAGGAGAAAGAATCAGTGAACTTAAAGACAAGTTATTTGAAATTATTGACTCAGAGAAACAGAAACAACAAAAACAACAAGAGAAAAATGAAGAAAGTCTGCAGATCTTACATAATGCCATCATATCCATTATAAAAGTACCAGAAGAAGAGAAGAGAATGAGGAAAACAAAATGTTTTTTAAAATAATGGCCAAACAGTTCTCCACTTTAAGGAGACAAATAAACATTCAAATTTAAGAAACTCAAAATACTTCAACTAAGATAAAACCCCAAACTTCTATTCCAACTCACATTATAATCAAGTTGACAGAAGTCAAAGACCAGAGAGAATCTTGAAAGCAACAAGGAAAAAGTTACTTATAATGTAGAAGATAACTCCCATAAAATTATCAGTAAGTTTCCCAGTAGACACATTATAAAATTTAAAATACAAATGCATAAAACTAACTACAGTAAGCTCCCTACATAGAAGCCTTCAAGTTGCAAACTTTCAAAAATGCAAAATGCATTAGAATGTCCAATCACGTAAGTTAACTCATGTGTATGGCATACATTGTCATGTGTGTGCAATCCTCTACAAGCGGTTGTGTTTTTGTCTGCTTCACTGTATAGAGTACAGAACTACCCAAACATTACTGACTTATTTTTTCAATAGGGTAGATAAAATTGAATCCAGTAAGGAACCAGAACCTGAGTCATCAGCATCAGACACTAGTGAAATTGCAGTTTGCCCTCTGTCTTCTATTGCTGATGATCTTTTAGCTCTACCATCTTTCACCTCTCCTCCCTCCTCCAATTAGTACCTATTCTTACCTGTTCACTCAATGTCAGCCCCTGTATGCTAGCTGTTGTACTTATAGTGTACTACTGTACTTTTCAGGTACTGTACTATCAGATTAAAAATGTTTTCTTTGTTTTTTGTGTTTGTTTGCTTATTATGTATTATTTGTGTAAAAAGTATTGTAAACCTATTACAGTGCAGTACTATATAGCTGATTGTGTTGATCGAATACCTAGACTAAATATGTCAGATTTACAAACAAATTGGACAGGTAAATGTGCTCTCAGAATGGAACTCATTCATAAGTAGACAACTTACTGTATAACCATAAAGCTATGTTAATGAATAAAAGTATTAAAGATATAATTTAAGACATTGATAAGGCAAAGAGGAGCATGAAGAAGTAGAGTTTTTGTCTAAAGTTATCACCTTAAAATAAATTATTATAACTATAAAATATTTTGTTGTATCTTAGTAACAACAAAGAACATACCTACAGAAGATACACATTACAAAAAAGAGAAAAAGTGACATCAGCAAGATGGGAGAGTAGGAAGCTTTGGACACTCTTTCCCCCAACAGTTGCACTGAGTACAACAATTTATAAACTCACTTTGTGAATAATGACAAACTAATTAAAAGACCCCTGCATCTCAGGAGTATGCCTAAACAGACTCACCAAAGCCAGTGGGGTAAATTCAGGGCACTCTCTAACAAAAGACATTTCCTTATTGCTGTGCCATAGGTTCAAAAATAACCTCTTTACCCACTAGCTTCACCCAACCAAGAGAAGGGGCTAGTGTGGGTGTGTCCAGCACTTCATTTTACCAAGGAGGCTCCCAGAAAGCTGGTTTCTGTCTTATCAGTCTTGTGATTCTGATGGGTCTGTCACAGTCTTACTTCCTGAAAGACCACAGTAATGACAGCTTGGACTGGTAGATGCCAGTGGTCTTACCCTCGCTCAGCACAAAGCAAGCAAATAAAAAATTGAAGCTCTTGGCATCTCATAAAGAGGAAAAATTTGATTCATGTTTTAATTATCACAACATTCCTGTGAATGCCAAAGGAACTAACATATGTCTCATCAGTCTCAATTTACTCAGGTCCAGTACAGCTTAGATGCCTGGGAGTATATGGAAGTGGTGGCTGAGCTTGTAGACACCATGGTTAACCCATCCCTAGCTCAGCACAGAATAAGTTGACAAAAAAAAATCACAGTTTACTCTTCTCCTTTAGGAGGAAAAGAGTTGATAAAAGCCACCAAAATATCTGGCTAGACTAATCGGTGAGAATGCTCTCTTGTATGAAGCCAACTCTTGAAGACAGGGAGAGGAGCTTGCTTATATAATGTGCAGACACCAGTCAAAAAAAATGAAGAAAAATAAGGAAACAGATAAGGATGTTCTGAATAAAGGAGCAAGATAAATATCCAGAAACCAACTTCACATGATTCATTCAACAGAGAATTAACAATAGCTTTCATAAGACTCTTATCAAGGACAAAAGTGAGAATTTTAACAGAGATAGGAACTATTACGAAGTTGAAGATCATGTGCTGAAAAAATCACTAGAGACATTCAACGGCAGACTAAATCAAACAAACGAATCAGCTAGCTCTGTGACAAATCACTGGAAATAATACAAACAGAGGAGTATAGAAACAAAGAAATTGAAAGAGAATAAAGAAAGTTTAAGGGAATTGTGAGACACCATCAAGCCAACCAACATACACATTCTGAAGTCCCAGGAAAGGAAGAGAGAGAAAGAACCATAAAGTAATTCAAACAAATAATGGCCAAAACTTACTAAATTTGTGGAAATAAATGGACATCTAGATCCCAGAAACCCAAAGGACATCAAATATAAGATTAAGCCAAATAAATGCATGGTTAAACACATAATTTTAAAATTGTTAAAAGTCAAAGACAAAGAGAAAAATTCTGAAAGCGCAAGAAAAAAGTGACTTGTCACATACAAAGGAGTCTCTATAAGATTTTAAAAACTTCAACAGAATCATTGCAGATTAGAAGGAGTAAGATAATATATTCAAAGTGCTAAAATTAAAAATAAAACTGGTAACCAGAATACTTTATCTGGAAAAACTCTCTTTCAAAGCTAAAGGAAGGTAAAGACATTTCCAAACAAATAAAAGTTGAAGGAGTTCATCATTTCTAGACCTGTCATGCAAGAAATGCAAAAGGGAATCCACAGAAAGATGATAGTATAAGAAAATATAAAACTCATTGGAAAATATGTAGACACAGATACTCTACTACTGTAATAGTTGTGAGCAGATCACTTGACTTCCAGTATAAAAGTTAAAAAACAAAAGCATTAAAAATAACTACTAAAATATGCTGAAAGATACACAATGTGAATATATGTACAAATTGTGGCAAAAATAACATCAGTGTATGGGGAAAAATTTAATTGTATGTTTAGTGTATTATTTAACTTGAGTTGCTATCAGCTTAACATAACTATAGTACTATAAGATGTCTTATCTAAGCCTCCAAGTAACCATATACACAAAAATACCTACACAATTATTTTAAAAATTAAAAGAACCAAAGCAAAAACAAATTTAAAAAATCAAGAAAACACAAATAAAGATAGCAAGATAGAAAAATATAGACAAAAAGAATAACAGAATTAAGCAAATACAATTAAAACATTGGCAACAATAAATCATTCCCTATCAATAATTACTTTAAATGTAATGAAGTAAATTCCCTAATCGAAAGACACAGAGTGTCTTATTTTTCATGGGTTGAAAAATAAAAAAGGAAAAGAACAAAAGAGTTATTTGAATACTAACTTCATTGAAAATTTGGATCCGATTCTTGGGAAGACGGCAGCAGAGCCAGTCGGACTAAGCAAGTCCCAGTGTGAGTGAATGAGTGTATGGAAAATTTTGCATATGTGTCAGTGAATAAGTGGACATGCGAGTGACTGACTGAATAGGGGCATGGGAGTAAGTGGCCAGGGCTCTCCTGGTGAAGCAGCTGGTGACTCAGCTGCTCTACTTGGTTCCTAGTGCTTCCTGGGATGCAGAAGCCAAGTACCATTTTTAAAAAATCAACAAAGCCCTTCTCAGGAAGAAGCTGCTGGGAGAGACTCCAGACTCTCCCTCACCACTGCAATGCCTGACTGGACACTGGCAGCAAGGGCTGTGGTGGGAGGACAATAAGGGAGCCCAGAGGCAGAGCCCCACTGAAGAAGATGAAAGAGGCACCCTGGCACCATCTTGTGAAAACTGGGCAGGGAAGTGCGCCAGCTTGCTCACCAAGGAGTGACAGACCCGACCCAATCACTGTGACTAGTGGATTAACTACTCAGGGGTTGATCATGACCCAGAGTGAATATCTTGAAAGCAGAAATTCCAGAGGAACAGGACAAGTGCTTAGTCTCAGGCATCCCACCTCCTACACTGATTCAGTTGCAGGGCAAAGAGTGTGGCCAGAAAAAGACAAGGAAGACCTCAAAAGAGGTCGGTGATGAGTCAGGGCTGACACAACCCTTTTCTCCCCTGCAATCCTCTGAATATCAGATGCACAAAAATGGAGCATGACTGAAAGATATGAAGCCAGGCAGAGCCTAGACATAAGCTACAAAGGAGGACTCTGCTCCAGGGTAAGCCTGGCTGGGGTGACCCCCATCAGTACCTGGGGAAGAGACAATCCTGCACCTCCCCACCAGAGGGGATCTCTCTGACTATACTAGAATGAAGGAAAGGACTGAAATTCCACCCATCCCTACTGCCCTCTCCTTCTTCCCTAGGCTTGAAACTGGGAAGATTGTGAATGAGGCCCAAGTTCTGTAGGAGATGGCAGAGAGGCAACTGAGAGGAACAATTACAGAACCTGCCACAAGAGGGAAGGTTGCTTTTATTATATATGTTAATTTTTAAATATTTCTTCTCTGTGCATGAATATGTATGTGAGGGTTTGATCAGCATTCCCAACACCCTTTTGTTCTTTTTTTCTTTCTTCTCTTTCTTTTTTTGGTTTCTGTTTATATGTGTACATGAAGGATTGAGTGTTCAGCTTCCAGGGTTTTGTTTTTTTTTTTGCTTTTTTTTTTTTAGTTCAATGTGTGTGTGAATACATATGTGAGGGTTCAATTTAAATTCCTTTTTTCTTTTCTTTTCTTCTTTTTGTTCTTTCCTATTGGGTTGAATATGTGTGTCTGTGTGTGTGTGAGTGTGTGTGTGTTTGGTTTTCCTGTTTTTGTTTTGATTTTCTTTTTTGCTATTCCAGTTTGTTTTAGTATGTGTGTGTGCTTAGTTGTTTTTGCTTTGGTTTCTGCTTTTGTTGTTCTATAATTTAAAAAAAATTTTACCATCTCATTTCATTCTACTTTTCTCTGTTTTCCACATTGCTGTTACTGTATCTTGGACTAAGGGGGTACACATGTACCCATTGCATCATCACATAGAGAGGTGGTGGGGAGTGGATCTCAGGGAACCAATACCACAATCAGTCACAGCGAACATTGTGATTTACAAGCAGTTTTTGAAACCTAGCTCCCCAACCTCCACCTTATTCAACTCTCAAAACTACAAGAGATAGCAAAGTTTCCCATCCACAGCCCTGTTTTAAGAGAACAAATTCAAAGCCCTGATCAGGGAAGACTAGAGGGCTGAGCAAACATCAGAAGTAAAAGCCTCCCCTACTGCCATTGAATAACAGAACTAAAGAGAAAGAAAAAGATCTGTCAGCCGGGCTCGGTGGCTCAGCCTGTAACCCCATGCTTTGGGAGGCTGAGGTGAGTAGATTGCCTGAGCCCGCGGGTTTGAGACACCCCTGGGCAACTTGATGAGACCTCATCTCTACAATAAATCAAAAATCAGCTGGGCGTGGTAGCGCATGCCTGTAGTTCCAGCTACTTGGGAGGCTGAGGTGAAAGGATCGCTGGAGCCTAGCAGTGACCAGGAGCAGCCACTGCACTCAGACCTAAGAGCCCAAACAATGGAAGTCACCAATGACCGGCCCCAGAATACAACAGAAAGAGTGAATAAGACTCAAGAAAGACAAGATGAAACACTGAAAGTACTTGTAACAGAGATTTTGGCCATAAAACATTTCATTCAGGAAATAAATAGCAAGATGACAAGCATGAAAAGCAAATTAATCAAGAAGAAGAAGTAATCTCAGAACTTGAAGAACAAAACTTGGAATTAATCCAATCTGTAAAAGACATAGAAAGAAAACTCAGAATGAAAGAACAAAACCTCTAAAAGATGTGAGATTATATCAAGAGACTGAACCTACAGCTGACTGGTATCCCAGAAGAAGAAAGGGAAATGGAGAACACATTGGAGCAAGTATTCCAGGAGGTTATCCAAGAAAACATTCCGCATCTCACCAGAGATGTGAACCTCCAAATACAAGAGACACAGAGAACTTCCACAAGACATCAAATGAGAAAACCAACTCTTAAACACATAGCAACTAACCTACACAAAGTAAGCACAAAAGAAAAAATTGCAAAGGCATCAAGAGAGAAAGGAAAAAACCAATCAGAATAGCAGCCGATCTATTGGCAGAAACAGTATAAGATAAAAGGGAATGGAGTCCTATATTCGAAGTCCTCAAATATAAACAATTTCAACCAAGAATTTCCTGCTCAGTCAAACTCAGTTCTATCAGCAATGGAGAATTAAAATATCTCCCAGACATCTAACCCCTAAGAGATGATGCAGCTTCCAGACCAGCTCTACAGAAGATGCTCAAAAAGGCATTAAGCACAGAAGAAAAAAAAAGTGACCACACACTTCCCAAGAAAACAGCATCATACAGAAAAAAACAGAGAATGCATTGTGAATGCAAACTTGAAAACACACACATGCATCAACTCAGAAAGTAAAATAAAACACACAAATAAACAAAGAAAAAACTTTATAAGAACCTCATGATGGAGATTAACATTTCAATAATCAGCCTGAAGGTGAGTGGACTAAGGGTAACAGTGAAAAGACACAGAATGGCAAGCTGGACAAGAAACCATGATTCATAACTTGCTGCATCCAGAAAACTCATCTCACCCCAAGGGATGCACACAGACTCAAAGTTAGAGTTTGGAAAACAAATTTCCAGGCAAATGGGCCACAAAGGAAGGCAGAAGTTGTAATATAATTACCAGACAGAACACCTTTGAGATACCAAAAAATTTTTAAAAATACAGGACAATACCTAAAGATAAAAGGTTCAAACCATTAACAAGAAATATCCACCCCCAATATATATGCACCCAACACTGGAGCACCAACCTTTATAAAGCAACCACTAAGTAAATTTTAAAAAGATGCTGACTCAAACACTGTCATAGATAGGGACTTATATACTCCACTAACAACCCTCTATAGATCATCAAGGCAAAAAAGTCAACAAACAGGTCTGGAACTTCAATATGATACTTGACCAAATGGACTTAATAGATACCTACATAACTCTCCACCCAAAAACCACAGAATATACATTCTACTCATCACCACATGGAATGTACTTGAAGATCGAGCACATCCTTGGCCATAAATGAAGCATAAACAAATTTCATAAGATCAAAATATTGCCATGCACGTTCTCAGACCACAGTGGAATATAAATAAATATCAAAACCAACAAAATTCCCCCCAGATCCACAAAGACATGGACACTTAACAGCATGATGCCAAATGACCACTGAGTCAACACTGAAATCAAAACAGAAATCAAAAGATTCCTGGAAGCAAGAGAAAATGAAGAAACTTGTTACCAAAACTTCTAGGATGCCAGAAAAGCATTTCTAGGAGGGGAATTTATATCTCTATGAACATACATCAAGAAAATGGAAAGATCACAAGTTAATAGTCTAACAAATCACCTAAAGTTTCTGGAAAGACAAGGCCAATAAAACCCTAAATTTAGCAGAAGAATACAGATCACCAAAGTAAAAGCCCAAATGTGGAACATAAAAAGGAGAAAAGGCCCAAATAAACACAATCAGAAATGCAAATATCATATCACAGCTGATTCCAAAGAAATATAAAAGATTGTTTGAGATTACTATGCATACCGGTATGGAAACAAACTTTATAACCCAAATGAAATGGAGGGCTTTCTGACATCACACAACCTCCCAAGGTTGAAACAAGAAGACATTGAGACAATAAATAGACCAATGCCAACCCAGGAAATTGGCTCTGTCATAAGAAAACAACCTACAAAAAAAAAAAAAAAAACCCCAGGACCAGATGACTTTCCAGCCGAATTCAACAAAATGAACAAAAAGGAGGTTCTACCAATTCCACTGAAAGTATTCCAGGTAATTGAGAAAGATGAACTTCTTTACAAATCATTTAAAGATGATATCATCACACTACTACCCAAACCGGGTAAAGATCCAACAAAAAAAGATCTACAGACCAATACCCCTAATGAACATAGATACAAAAATTCTCAACAAGATTCTAGTAAATTGGACCCAACAACACATCTCAAAAATCATCCACATGACCAAGTATGCAGGGCTAGTTTCCACATCCACAATATCATAAAAGTAATGAAATACATCAACAGTTGTAAAAACAAGAACAACAAGATTATATCATTTGATGCAGAAAACGTTTTTGATAAAATCCAGCATCCCTTCTTGATAAAAACCCTCAAACACCTAGTATAGAAGGAACATACCTCAAAATAGTAAGTGCCATCTACGATAAATCCACAGTTAACATACTGCAAAATGGACAGAAACTGTAAACATTTCCCATGAAAACTAGAACAATAGAAGGCTGCCCACTCTCACCACTCTTATTCAATATTTTGTTGGAAGTCCTAGCTTGGGCAATTAGACAAGAGAAGGAAATCAGGGGTATACAAATAGGAAAAGAAGAAGGCAAGTTACACCTCTTTGCTGATGATATAATCCTATACCTCAAAAATTCAAAAGAATCTGTCAAAAAACTGCTTGCACTGATAAAGGACTTTGACAAAGTCTCAGGGTACAAAATACATGTACAAAAGACAGTTGCATTCTTATTCTTATACACGAAGAACAAGAAGGCAGGGACCCAAATAAAAAGCACAGTCCCATTTGCAATGACCACAAAAAACAACAACAACAACAAAAAAAAACCCTCAGCATTTTCCTAACCAGAGAAGTGAAAGACCTTTACAATGAGAACTACAAAACACTGCTTAAAGAAATCCAAGAAGACACCAACAAATGGAAAAATATTCCATTCTCATGAATAGGAACAATCAACATTGTTAAGATGCCCATTCTACCAAAGACAATCTATAGATTCAACACAATACCCAGTAAATTACCAACATCATTCTTCTCAGACCTGGAAATGACAATACAGAAATTCATATGGAGCAATAAATAACCAGGAATAGCCAAGACAATCCTTAGCAAAAGAAACAAAGCAGGAGGTATCACACTTCCAGACTTCAACCTTTACTATAAGGCTACAGTAATCAAAACAGCCTGGTATTGGTACAAGAACAGGCACACAGACCAACGGAACAGGACAGAGATTCCAGAAGCAAAGCCTCAATTCCTCAACCAATTCATCTTTGACAAAGCCTCCAACAACAACCACTGGGAAGAGGAGAACGTATTCCGTAA
>CAUYQG010016669.1:0-11852 GCA_963574415.1 Tarsius wallacei
ATTAATGGTGGTGGGTATCTATCTGAGGATGGGGAGACACCTCTTATCAACAAGGGTACCTGAACGAAATATTTTTGTATGCCTAACCCCTAACTGTACCCCACAATAACATAATAAAATAAAATAAAAGAAAAAAAAAAAGAAAATTAACGAATGTAAAACTGCAATAAACTAGTAAGATCATATTAGGTTGTTAAGGGGTTGGAAATGAAATATTTTCAATTCTTTGAATCTGCTAGAGTGAAAAATAGTTGAATAGCTATTCAGCTAAAGAGAAATCCCCAACACACCTCTCCGCCAAAAAACAAATGGAAGAACCCAATAAAGGAGAAGGAGGTGAAATATATCATTCTAAAATAATTATTTTTAGGAATCTTAGCCAACACTGGCATATCTTTTAAAAATGATATTTTTGACCGGGCTCGGTGGCTCAGCCTGTAATCCCAGCACTTTGGGAGGCCTAGGCAAGTGGACTGCCTGAGCCTGGGGTTTGAGACCGGCTCAGGCAACTTGGTGAGACCTCATTTCTACAATAAATCAAAAATTAACCGGGTGTGATAGTGCATACCTGTAGTTCTGGCTATGTGGAAGACTGAGGTGGAAGGATTGCCGCAGCCCAGCAGGTCAATGCTGGAGTGGCCGCAAGTGTGCCACTGCACTCCAGCCTGGGTGAGGGAGTGAGATTCCAAATCAAAAAAATAAAAAATAAAAAGTAAAAAAATAAAATAAAAATGATATTTTTTTCACATTGAGAATTCCATTGCAATTATTATAGATTTAATCATTTTAACATTTACCAATACTTATAGATTTAACTTTTTTTCTTGAAACTTTTAAATTTAATAATTCTTAGTATATTTTCTGCACTAGAGAAACAGAAAAATTAGCACAAGGGTATGAGATATTTTGCATTTGCTTGTCTTAACAAAGACAAATACAATGTGTTTATAAAAAGAAATAAGTTTCTAGTATAACATTTTTATTTTTGAGGAAGGGGTGCATTCCAAATAAATTTAGCATTTTGAGGCAGTGATTAACATCTGCATTGGCTCCATATTATGATTGATGTGTACACATTACAGTTGATATCTTGACTGACATAGACAATATATGTCAGCAGGAATGTGGACTCTGTAGTGGATTGAATGGTAGCCGCAAGGAGACATCCTGGACATCTAAACCCTGGAAATTAGACATTTTGCCTGATAAGGCAAAAGAGTGAATAATTCTTTACATGGAAAAAAAAAAAGGTAAGGATATTGCCAGGAGGGAGTTATTCTGGATTATTCTATGGGTCCTAAATGTACTTTTATGTATCTTTCTAAGGAAGATTCTAGGCAAGTTTTGAGACAAACACACAGAAAAGAACTCATACAGAGAAAAAGGCAATGTGCCACAGGGGCAAAGAATAAAGTGCAACAAATCAAGAAACAACTACCAGAAACTGGAAGAGGCAAAGAACAAATTCCTCATTAGAGTCTTTGCAGAGAATGTAACCTTGATGATGTCTTGATTTTGGACTTCAGGTCTTTATAGCTATGAGAGAATAAATGTCTGAGTTTTTTAAGCAACACAATTTGTACTAAATTGTTATGGCAGAAAAAGAAGATGAATACAAACCCTCCTCCTTCTTCTTCTCATTCCTCTTCTCCTCCATCTCTTCTTCCTCCTCCTTCTCCTTCTTCATTTCCTCTTCCTCCTCCTTTTTCTGTCTATCTAAATTAATATCCTCTTGTGTCCTGTGTTTTGAAATTGAGCTACCATCTTGTTTTAGACCAAAGATGGAGCAGAGAGGGAACACTTAAACCAAGCTGTGCCAATTATAGTTTTCTTCCATCACTCACTCATGCGGCCACAATTGATTACGCGGGATTCAAACCTGCCTGGATAAAAGATCCTCCAGTATAGGATTCTTGCATTATTCTATTTTCATTAATTTTTGCATCTTCAGAACCTAGTTATATCAATCACATAGTAGGATTTAATAAATATTTGATTGATAAATTATTTCTCTAAATTAAATTTTCTTCAATGTGAATTCTGGCCTCGCCTAATTATTGGGAAGTCTATTAAAAGACTTCAAAATTCTAAAAGTAAAAAAAAAAAAAAAATTAGGGCGATCCCAAGTCCAGAGGTTTGAATTTCTGTTATCTGGGCATTATACTGTTTTAAAAAATCAGCTTTATTAAACAAAGCAGGAGTCTCTAATCAAAGTTGGAAGTGGGGATAGGATACACTTTGAAGAAAGGACTCAGAATTTCTAACAAAATTTTTCTTAAAATCTTTAGTAATATGAAGTCTGGGGAGCAGAAGATAGGCTGAAATAAATAAGCTAAAACAAACTAGAAGGAAAAAAACAACTTTTGTTTCTAATGTTAGCAACTCCAGGGTTCAGTTTCACAATACTCTCTAAATTAGATAGTCATTTTATTCTTTGCAATCAAAATGGCAATTTTACAGAAAATAAAAATAAGCCATAAATATTTGACAAATATGAATTCATATATAAATGAAGTATGTTTTCTGAATTAAAAATAAGCTTGCCATTAATGTACAATTTTTGCTTGATAAATTATTATTATTATTTTTGATTCAGAGTCTTACTCTTTCGCACAAGTAGAAGTGCAGTGGCATGCTTGTGGTTACCACAGCCTCAACTTGCTGGGTGCGGGTGATCCTTCCACCTCAGCTTTCCAAATAGCTGAAACCACAGGTACCCATCATCACCACGCCCAGTGATTTATTGCAGAAACAAGGTCTCACCAAGTTTGGTCTCCCAAGGTCTCCCAAGGTCTCGTCCACTCTGGTCTCAAAACCCTAGACCCAGGCAATCTTCTCCTCTCTGCCCCCAAAGTGCTGGGATTACAGGTGTGAGCCACTGTGCCCAGCTTGTTTGATAAATTTATAGACATTCATTAACCAAAACACTTAGGAAACATGTAAAATTCAAATTACATGGAAGGAGTGCAGTGGTTCACACCCATAATCCTGAGATTTTGGTGGAAGGATTGCTTGAACCAAGGAGTTTGAGAACAGCCTAGGGAAAATAATGAGACTTCATCTCTACAACAAAACAAAAATTATCTAGGTATGGTGGCATGCACTTTTAGTCCAAGCTACCTGAGGAGTGGGGGCAGAAGGATCAGATCATCTGAGCCTATGAAGTAGAGGCTGCTGTGAGCCTTGATCATGCCACTGCACTCAAGCCTAGGTGACAAAGTGAGACTTCAACTCAAAAAAAAAATCAAAATGTCAAAAAATTGCATAGTAACCTGATTTTTTTTACAGACTATGTTTATAGGTTGATTCATACTTGATAGACTCCATTGAGTTCTAACAGCACTCAAAGTTTGACACTGAGTCTCTTCTCATCCATTTTCACCTTATATATTCTAGCTACTAATATACCATTTAGAATAGAGATGGACTTGATTGCAAAGTTCTTCCCAACTTATTTACATTTAAATTCCCTTTTCATAAAAACTTTCAATGTAAATTCTGGTAAAATGTGTTGTGCAGAGTAAATCACATCAAGACAAATCACATCAAGACACATCAACCTTTTCCCCAATTCTTTTAGGTTTGACTTAATAGCAGATTGTTTCATATATTCGATGAATGATGGTTTTAAAATTTAAGAAATAATTTTTCTTTCTCCAATAAGTTTTAGCTTGATAAATTCCATCAGAATCTTATTGAAAAGCAAAGAATGTACAGCAAAAAGTACAGCCCCCCCAACACACAGTCCAGCTTCAGAATTGAACAAAGTCAGAGGATCCACATAAGGAAGAATAGGAGATTGAACAAACAGAAGTAAAAGCTACCTCCCATCACTGAAAAACATAATTAAAGAAGAGATTAAAAAATAAAAAGAAAAAAGAAAAAAAGGAGGGAGGAAAATCTACACAAATGAAGGAAAAACAAAAGGAGAATATGGGTCTGGAATATGACCTGGGAGGTCAGATCAGGCAATGAGAATATAGACTTCAGAATGCAAACAATGAAGATTCCCCAGAATGACTGGTTTAAAACCACAAACACAGATATCAAGACATTAATAGAGAGAATAAATAGAATTGAGGAGAGACAAGAGGAAAGAATGAAGAAGTAGGTAACTGAGATAACAGCAATAAGGAATACAGTGAGTGAATGAAATAAATAACAAACTGATAAGTATGGAAAGTAGAATTAGCCAAGCAGAAGAAAGAATCTCAGAGCTTGAGGGCCAAAATATGGAATTAACTCAAACTGTCAAAAACATAGAAAAGAAGCTTAAAAAGGCAGAGAAAAACCTTCAAGAGATGAGTGATTATTTCAAGAGGCTGAAACAAAGATTAATTAGACTTCCTGAGGCAGAGTGAAAGACAGAGACCACCCTGGAACAAACATTCTGTGAAATTATCCAATAAAACTAACCCTCATCTCATCAACGATGTGACCATTCAAACATTAGAGATTCAGAGCCTGCAAGATGACAAATGAGTAGATCAACTCCTAGACACATATTAAAGAAAAATCCTAAAGGCAGCAAGAGAAAAATGTCAGACTATCTACTGGGGAAGGCCAATTAGAATAGCAGCAGACTTATCTAAAGAAATATTTCAGGCTAGGAGAGCTTGATTTATGCCCAATCTTCAAAGTTCTCAAAGATAAACAATTTCAACCAAGAATAACCTACCCAGCTAAGCTAAGCTTCATCAGTGAAAGAGAATTAAAATCTTTCCCATTCAATCCCTAAAAGCTTATGCTGCCTATAGACCAGCTTTACAAGAAACACTTAAGAAAGTATTAAACACTGAAGAAAGAAAAAAAGAATGACAATGACATTCACAAGAATGCAAGAAAAAGATTAAAAACACACAGGAATCAACCCCAAAATCAAAAGAAAGACAACAAACAAACAGCAACAACAACAACAAACTCTATAAGAACCTCATGACAGGGATAAACACTCACATTTCAAAAACTATTAGGAATGCGAATGGACTAAATGCACCACTGAAAAGACAGAGACTGGCAAAATGATCAAAATATCTTGGAGACAATATTGTCTCCAAGAGACTCATCTCACCAGAAAGGACACTTACAGACTTAAAGTAAAAGGATGGGAAACAGAATTTCAGGTAAACAGAACACAAAAGAAAGCAGGAGTCACAATCCTAATATCAGACAAAATACTCCTTAAGCTATCAAAAATTAAAAAATACAGCGGCTTACCACATAATGAGCACCAACTTTCATAAAGCACCTTCTAGGTAAACTTAAAAATGATAATGATTCTAACACTATCATAGCTGGAGACTTAAATACTCGACTCACAACACTAGACAGATCGTCAAGACAAAAATCAACAAAGAGATCTGGATACGTACTGTGACACTTGACCAAATGGACTTAATTGATATGTACAGAACACTCCTCCCAACAACCGCAGCATATACATTCTACTCATCATGACATGGAATATATGACCACATTCTCGGCCATAAATCAAGCATAAACAAATTTCACAAGATTGAAATCCTGCCATGCACATTCTCAGACATCAGAGGAATAAAAATATATATCAACACCAACAAGTTCCTTCAAAACCCACAAAGACCTGGACAATAAACAGCATGATGCTAAGCAACCCCTGGGTCAACATGGAAATCAAAACAGAGATGAAAAGATACCTGGAAGCAAATGAAAATGAAGAAATATCTTACCAAAACCTCTGAAAGCCATGAAAACAGTGTTAAGAGAGGAATTCATCCCTCTATGAACACACATGAAGAAAATGGAAAGATCACAAGTTAACAACCTACCAAATCACCTAAGGGAGTTGGAAAAGCAAGACCACCAAAACCATAACTTCAGCAAAATAATCCAGATCAACAAAATAAAAGTCCAAATTCAGGACATAGAAGACATAAAGATAATACAAAAAAATCAACAAAACTAAAAGCTGATTCTTTGAAAGGATAAACAAGATTGATGGTCTCCTAGCTAGACTGACCAAGCAAAAAAGAGAACAAGTCCAAATAAACACAATCAGAAATTTGAAAGATCAAGACAAATCTGACCCCGAAGAAATACAAAAGATTATCAGAGACAATCATGTACACTTATATGGAAACAAACTTGAAAACCTAAAGGAAATGGAAGACTTGCTGACACCACACAACATCCACAAGTTGAAACAAGAAGAAATCGAGATCCTAAATAGTCCAATAACAATCCAGAAAATTGCCCATATCACAAGAAAACAACCAACAAAAAGAAAGCCCCAGACCAAATGTTTTTCCAGCAGAATTCTTCAAAACATACAATGCTCAGCCTCATAGTCACCAAAGAAATGCAAATGAAAACCACACAGAGATACCACCTAACTCCAGTCAAGATAGCCATCGTCAATAACTCAAAAAAACAACAGATGCCGGAGAGGATATGGCAAAAGGGGAAACTTCTACACTGTTGGTGGGAGTGCAAACTAGTACAGCCTCTGTGGAAAACAGTGTGGTGATTCCTTAAAGATCTAAAAATTGACCTTCCATAAGACCCCACAATCCCCCTACTGAGATTATACCTGGAGGAACTCAAATCACTCTATGAAAAAGATACCTGCACATGTATATTTATTGCAGCATTGTTCACAATGTCAAGAACATGAAACCAACCATGCTGCCCATCAAAAGAGGTCTGGATTAAAAAATATGGCATATATACATGAAGGAATATTATGCAGACATAAAGTTGAACAAAATTACGAACTTCACAGCAACCTGGATGGACTTAGAGTCTATAATACTGAGTAATCTATCGCAGAAAAAACAGAACCAATTATCACATGTTCTTAACTCATAAGTGGACCTTGAACAATTATCATAATACTATAAGAAAAGGATTGGCAGTAGTGGGATACTGTCAGAGGAAGGGGTTGGGGGTGGGAGGTGTCATTGGCACTAGTGGGAATCTGCCTGGGGAAGGGAGGGTACACTTCATCAACAAGGTACCTGCATAAGATCATTTGTATACCTAACCCTGAATTGTATCCCACATCTTTAAAATAAAAAAAATAAAAATTAAAGAACAAATATAATGTATATGCTATAAAAATTTAGTCTGATTCTCAATTAGAATTGTATATTATTGATTTTTATAAAGCAAAAGCTCAAAGAGATGTGATTGTTCATTTTAAGAAATATATTTTTTTACTAAATGTTTTACTTGAGCATATAACAATGCTTTTGAATTTTCAGTCTTATTTTCAAAACCCACAGTGATTTATCTTTTATGTGAGCAAAGAGAGAACTACAATGAAATCACACCATTAAAACCAACACACCCCCCCAAAAAAAGAAAAGAATGCCTTAAAAAACAAAACAAAACCATATGAACAACAAAATCAAAAATCACATAATCTTCCAATATCACTAAGTATATGATCTTTTAGCAAAAGTATTACATGTAGGATTTTCCAACTTCTCTCACAGACTTTATTGGCATACATATTATAGGAAACAGTAAATCAAAAACAATAAACTTTTGTTTCTGGCTCATACCACCATGCTCAACTAATCTTTTGATTTCTTGTAGAGATAAGGTCTCACTATGCTGCCCAGACTGGTCTTGAATTCCTGGGCTCAAGCAATCCTCCTGCCTCAGTCTCCCAAAGTGCTGGGATTGCAGGCATGAGCCACTGCACTCAGCCTAATCCCAGTAAAATTTTATCTCAAATAACATATATTAATTGAATGATTTACATTTATTGAGAAGTATCTATCTGGCATTTGCTATAAAGGAGAGGGAAGAAGAGAATCATGAGAAATACCAGAAAGAGATATATTAGAAAACAAACAAATTTCACACTGAAATTTTCCTTAATACAAGTAAAAATGAAGGGAAAATCATTAGCAACATAGAACTCATATTTTTATCTTCCATGTTAATGATTTTTTAATGATTTCATTCAATAAATAAACATTTATAGAATATCTACTATATACAGTAATATAATTTCATTCTGCCAGAGAAAGTAAAATATGTGAGAAAATTCTTTCAACATAAGGGTTCCATCCCAATGGTTAACCAGAATAATTCATTTCGGTACTTATTTTACAAATATCTTTGGTCACTTATTTTATGAATAGTGAATAAATTAAAGCATTTGGGGAATGAGACAACAAATCACTCTAAATGTTTGAATCTAAATGGTAAATGATAGCTGTCATCTCCAACATCTTAAAAAAAATAGTATTATATTCTTCCTAGTTTGAACTCAAAGCCCCCTCCACACAAATTCCTTTATAGTTTAAGTACTTATTAATAGTGATTCCCAAATTGTTTTACATTTCATGCATTATACTTATTTTTCTCAAATTACTAAACTCTGCACGATGCTAGTTCTATTTTTAATTTTTTTTTTTGGCTGATTTGCCATCTGATCTGGCTGTTGCTATTATTATATGTTTCTTGTCTTTTTACATCTTAAGCAACCATTTCTCTTTTATTTTAAAGACGATTCTTAAAAATTTGTCAATGGTAAATTTTTTCTCCAATTTAATTTTTTGCTCTAATTCTTTAGTCATGTGTTTATTTCTTTCAATGTGTGAGTTGTTGTCTTAAAAATTTTTACTGTCATTTAGATGTCTGCTCCTAAGTTCAATTTCTTCCATTGGTTATTAAAAATAATAAATATTTAATTAAGTAGGATCATGACTGATTTTGCATTTTACATAGATGAAGAATAATCACTGGTTTTCCTATTTTTCAAATCCATGTTTTCCTTAGAGAAAATGCAATTAAAAATTGCATTTTCTCTAACAATATTCTGTGGTGCTTTTGTGAAATGAAGTAGTTCTTGGTTTCTCAAACTGTGGACTGACTCAGTATGAGTGAAGAACACTTTTCATTAGGTCTAGTAAACCTTCAAGATTCACTTTTGTGGACCTGGAAACAGGAATTTCTCTTTAGTAAAAGAAAAAAGTTAAATTAAAAAAAGCTTTTATTCTTAGAAAAGATTTTATTTCAGTAAATAAGTTTGTCTTGGAATGGAGAATTTGACAAAGCTTGATAAGCTAGCTGACATATTCACATTGTTCCACATTTGAAGTTCTAATTGTATGAGATTTATATTTTTAAAATTGTAGTTTCAAATATATTTTAAAATTACATGCATTGATAAATGGTAGCAAAGACTAAATAATAAGATTTTACCAATTCACAGACAGCATTGTTTTTTAAACTAGAATTCTGAAAATCATTGGGTGGATTTTTTTTATTTTTATTTTTAAGGAACAAAATGATAATCTAGATATAATGCCGGTATATATTTTGCATTACAGAATAAGAATAAATCAACACTCAATAAGATATTATTTTGAGTAAACCACATATGACCGAACAAAACATAAAATTTACACACAGTTTTTCAGTATTCATATTGTTAGCACAGATGTTACAAGACATGTCGAGATATATATATATATATATATATATATATATATCTGATCACTTGCAGAAACAAATTTTCTTAATGAAGTCATTAATGCAAATTGTATGCTGGGGAGATTTCCAACAAATTATTAATAGATAACTGTTCATTTTAAATGACTAAAACTGATATATCATTAAAATTGTCTTAAGTTCTTTTGGCTTTTAAAATCGCTCAAATGTTTTTGAAAAAACGCTATCATGACTGGATCACATTAAATAAAATTTAGTCTAGGGCAAGCCAACATACAGCTGAATAAAGCAAAAGAGGAAGTAATCAACTGATGATGGTTTCTTCCTTGTGTGCAAAATTTAACAACCTTTACTCCCTAGAGCAGCTATGCAACTTTGGCGGAAAATTGGGAATGTAAACTAGAAATAAAATTGTAAGACTCCTCCCACCCCCAACTGACTAAACAGATCCTATTTTGACCAAGGAGATCCCAGAAAAACCTCAAAACTGAATTTCCCACAATGATTGAACAAGATGTCAGACATGCCTTGGTTTACCCCTTCCATTTTGGGGTTTAGACACAACTGCCCAGTATTAATGTTCAGATAGAGATCATAAGACTGTCACAACAGACTCTTTGTGGCATAAGATACCAAATTATAAAAAAGACCTAAGCCCATGCTTGTAAAGGGTTAAGTTATGCACCTCTACAGTTAAATAATAAACTACCACAAGGGTTTTCTTTTTCTTAAGCAGCTAAACAAGCACTGGTCAAATGATAAGCAATATTAAAACAATTGCAGATTTTAAATGTTAGGTTTTTGTCAAATATACAGGTGGCAAATTTTTTTTCCCAGTCTGAGGACCATCTCTCTGCTCTCTTGATGGTTTGTTTGGCTTTGCAGAAGCTTGTCAGTTTGATGAGGTCCCACTTGTTTATTTTATCTTATGGCATGGGCACCTAGGGTTTTGGTCAGGAATTGGTTGCAAGTTCCAGTTTCCATAAAGGTGTCTCCTTCAAGGAACTCAAATATGCCACAAAGAAAAAAACAAACAGTCCCATTACAAAGTGGGCCAAAGGTATGAGTAGACTTCTGAAAAGAAGACATACGAGGCCGGGCTCTGTGGCTCAGCCTGTAATCCCATGCTTTGGGAGGCCCAGGTGAGTGGATTGCCTGAGCCCGTGGGTTCGAGACCTGCCTGGGCAACTTGGCGAGACCTCATCTCTACAATAAATCAAAAAATTAGCTGGGCATGGTAGCACGCACCTGTAGTTCCAGCTACTTGGAAGGTTGAGACGGAAGGATCGCCGGAGCCCAGCAGGTTGAGGCTGAGGTGACCGGGAGTGTGCCACTGCACTCCAGTCTGGGTGACAGAATAAGACTCCAACTCAAAAAAAAAAAAAAAAAGACATACAAGCAGTCAACAGATACATGAAAAAATGCTCAGCCTCACTAGTCATCAAAGAAATGCAAATTAAAACCACACTGAGATACCACCTAACTCCAGTCAAGATGGCCATCATCAATATTTCAAAAAACAACAAATGCTGGAGAGAATGAGGGGAAAGAGAACACTTCTACATTGTTGGTGGGAATGTAAACTAGTATAACCTCCGTGAAAAACAGCTTGGCAATTCCTAAAAGATCTAAAAATCAACCTTCCATATGACTCTTCAATCCCTACTGGAAATATACCCAGAAGAACTCAAATCACTCTATGTAAAAGAGACCTGCACACACATATTTATTGCAGCATTGTTCACAATAGCAAAAATAGGGAACCAATCTTGCTGCCCATCGAAAGAGGACTGAATAAAAAGAGTGGTACATATTCACAATGAAATATTATGCAGCCATAAAGAAGGGCACAATTATGAACTTCATAGAAACTTCGTGGACTTAAGAGTCTATAATACTGAGTGCTTTATCACAGAAATGAATAAATGAGTATCACATGTTCTCACTCATAAGTGGCCCTGAACAATTATTGTAATTCTATAAGAAAAGGATTGTCAGTAGTAAGAAATTTGGTGGGGGGTGGGGCGGGATTGGCAGTAGTGGGATTCTGCCGGGGGAGGGGGAGAGGCGGTCACACCTCATCAACAGGTGTTCCTGCATAATGAACATTTGTATAGTTAACCCTGAATTATAACCCACATCTTTAAAATAAAAAAATAAAAGACAAGCCGGGCTCGGTGGCTCAGCCTGTAATCCCACGCCTTTGGGAGGCTGAGGTGAGTGGATTGCCTGAGCCCGCGTGTTCGAGACTTGCCTGGGCAAGCGAGACCTCATCTCTACAATAAATCAAAAAAATTAGCCGGGCGTGGTAGCGCACGCCTGTAGTTCCAGCTACTTGGAAGGCTGAGGCGGAAGGATCACCGGAGCCCAGCAGGTCGAGGCTATGGTGGCCGGGAGAGGCCACT